>LIEC01009576.1:0-47275 GCA_001925005.1 Drosera capensis | reverse complement strand
GCGGAGATGGTGCCCGCGGGAATGGTGGCCTGACCGACGGTGACTCCTCTGTAGTCGAGGTAGGCAGAACTGTTGGTGTACTTGAAGCCCAATTTGTTGGGGTTGGATATGGAGACTTGGGTGGCCAGCGTGAGGTTGAGCTTCACGCTTATGACGGGGAGGACCGCGAACGAGATCTGAAAGTCTTGGAGGGATACGGAGTCGATCGTGGTGACGGGATGCTTCACCTTGAACACCGTCACCCCAACTATTACCAGAACGATCACGATAACGATCAATACGATGGCGCTTACCACGCAGATGTTCCGGCATCTCCGATGAGATCCGCCGCCGCCCCCGCCCCCCCGATAACTATTACTAATATTCCTCATCCGATTCATCCCCCCTGGTGGTGCTTGCGTCGGATCCTGCTTCTGCTTAGAAGATGATTCCACATCCATCGCACTCGCTCTCCTGATGCTGCTACTGTCGCGTGACCTGATCTGATATTCCAACAAAATCCAACCAACCAACACCACAAGTGATGTCGCTTTTGCTTTTTTCAGTTAAGAAGAAGGAGGTTAGGGTGAGTGGGGGTGCCAAATGAGCAAAGGATGATGGATTCGATATATGACAACAGCACAACCGGTCAAACGAAAGAGAAAGAAAGGGGTCGACGATGACAGTAGCGAGATCTCGACGGACGTCTTTTGTACATACAAATTTGGGAAGAAACAAAAACTGCTTTAGTACAGAAATCTTGGGAGTTAGTTGAGGATTTTGATTTTGACTAAATTTAGTTATTGCTTTTAACCTATAATAACGTGGGATGAGATAGATGCGTAGTTCGGAGTTGGGAGGTGGCCATGGCCATAAATTCGGGTCGGCATCATCACCGGCTTTTTTATTACTATACTCCTACTTCATAATCGAGTCCCGCCCTACCCTATTACTAACATAGACAACTCATCTTAAATGTGTAAATTCTAATTCACTCATTACATTGAGAAGATACAGGGACAAAGATAATGGGTATATAGCTCTTATTTTCTTATTCTGAGTGTTATCATCAAAATATGTTTCCTCAATGTCACTTAATGACATATCCTTTTACTATCCTTTTGTTATCAAAATCCACGATCATCGTTCTTTTTTATATTCTCATCTATACGAACATCACTTTGAATCTTAATAATTTTCAATCATAATTGTAATATTGTCAGGACATATAAAATCTTATATTTGACTATTATTCCCAATAGATCAATCATCAAAATTATATCATTGACGAGATTTATTGAATTTTATACATAACTCTTCTTCTTTCATTTTCTTGCTATCTCTTCTCTTTCATGACAAGAAGTGTTTTTATGTTTGCAAGAAGTTTTTTAAGAAGAAAAAATATTGTATTTATAGAAAACTAAATCAATCAAAACAATTTCTGTGGATAATTAGTGAGTATTTAGTCAATAATTAGTGGGTAAATAATTTAATTTAGGTGAAGTAGAAATTGACATAAACGAAAATAAATACCAAAATTAGGTTTAGGTCATTTTCGTATAAATATGATATTTTCATATTAACTCCATATTTGCATATTAGGGTTTCATTTCATTCATATTGTGTATTTTTTCCTTATTATATCGTCAAAGAAACTTTTTAATATCGTAAATTAAATTACAACATACGATTATTTATTATTCACGTTAATTATCGTAAAAATAAATTTTTAAAAAATTTCGTGTCCTTATAATATTTTTGTAATGATTTGACAAATGAATTTTATAATACCATTGCATAAATTACGACGTTCATTAATATACTGTTTTTTCGGGTCTTTATAAAAGAGTATACTGATTGAAAAGATTGCCTATTATGACCAAAAGCATGTATCACCCCAAAACTTGTCATAAATTCTGCCATAATGATTGATTTTATGAAATATAGATAACTCTTTATGTTCCGCCTATCATAGTTTCAAACGATTGAAATTCTTTGTGTGATTGCAAATCTAACCTAGTTGATTGCTTATTGGGACTATATAATTGGGAAATTAGAACGAAATCTTTACGCTTTTAAACTCTCAAATCCATACCTACGAACAAACCCTAAATCACTCTCTCTTTCAAAATAAACAACAATGGCATCAACAAGATTTAAGACATAGAAAAACACCGTGGGCTTGTATATGAGTCTGGCGGTAAACTTTGCCGCTTTGAGGGTTGCATATCTCAAGTATTCTGGGATATTGGATTTACTTCATTTTGCTAGGTTGGAGGACATTCTCAGAGGGACGTCCCAAATCTTCTATGATCATGTGAAGGACATGATTCAGAATGCTGTTTTGCAAGACAACATGACATCAAAGTTCAGCACAAAGGTTAGAGGGAAGGTCTATAAGATTGACACGAATACTATGAGTGTCACCTTCGGGCTCAATGTAACAGACGTCACAGAGATTTCACACAGAGTGATGTATGAAGGCTGGAAGAAGATAATGGGGATGCAACCATTCCTTTTGGGAAGAATCCAGTGAAGAATTTTCGAGATGAGTATGAGGCTCTGTCTCTGATAATCAAAAAGTGCTTCATGAGTCATGGAACATCTCCATAACTCATATGAATCTGATATAAGTCGTCATTACCAAGACCCAAGTTGATTGGGAAACTATTCTGATGAAGCGTATTGAAAATATTGGAAAGCATTATGCTGACAAAAGGTATTTTGTAAGGATTTTGAGTGTCTTTCTAAAAGGGACAAACTTGATCAAAGGGTTATCTGGCACTCCCTTTTTTGAAGATAAGTTTATTTCATTCAAGAAATCAGAGGCAGGAGAATCCTCAGACTCTATCCCAACAGAGCCTCACCAAACGAAAAGGAAGATATATATAGTTGGGGCATCTGCCACTCAGGCGATACCTCTGGCTCCAGTAGAAGAACAAAAAGAGGAATATGATGATGAAGATCATTCCCTCTGATCAGACGTGCAAGGCACACTCAGTCCCCTAGGGAACATATGAACCCTCAGATAACTTTTGAGAGAGCTCTGACAATAGATAGCCAAACTCCATTAAGACAATCTACTCAAGATCATTAGACATCATTAAGGATGCCCCAAATAGACGAAGTCAGAATAATTGAAAAACCTCCTACAAATGTTTATGAACAAATAGGAATGATAGATGAGTAGCTTCAACAAAGCCTGGCAAGTGAACTATTCATTGGCAACACTAGGAAATATGTCTGATGTGGATCTAGACTTATCGGAGTAATTGGAACTGTCGCTCAAAATACCATAGCCAACCAATGGAGAAGATCCGGGAAGGTTGTGAATACAACAGAGTACTCACCTGAAGCTTGAAGGCTCGCTTGTCAAGTAGCAGAGTCGAGTTTTCACGAGATGAATAAAGAACTGAAGGAGATACTAACCTCTCAGTATGCATTAAAGTATCCAGCCCAGCCAAACACTGAGGAACAGTAGCCTTCATCATTTACTCAGCTAAGACAGATAGGAATTGGACATTAGAGTAAGGGCGATGAAGAAGAAGACCCTATAGACTACTTTGTTGATTCGAGAAAGGATGACATTGCAAAGCAATTCAGATCTAAAAAAAAGAGTCAACACAAACGCCACCACCATCATGAGAGAGATGATAACAACAACAGATTGGCTCACCAGTAAGAGAAGAAACAGACAAGGGGAAACAGATTATGCCTACTGTAGGAATCTTAGATAAACTAGAAGGGTTTATTGAGAGTCTAGGGGAGACGACAATGACAGAAACAGTCGATTTTTTCCAGGAGATTTTGTCATAAATTCGAGGTAAATGAGTAAGAGTAGTATCAAAGTAGCTTGATATATCAAGTTCGTGAATAGGATGTTCTAAAAATTTCTACAGCTAAAAGTTATCTATACAACGAAAAATGATAATCTTTGCAAATCATATCACATGAACTGCTTTGATCCAATAGACGATGATCAATCTATCATCCTATGAATAATAAAAAAACCAAACAAATTACTGATATAAAGATGATGTTTGATGAAAAATCTTTGTCCAACTTAGCTATCAAATAGATAATCATGGAATGTACAATTTACCCCATCAGATCAATGATCAAACAGTGATTAATCAAGATTCTTGTTAACAGGGTGTGATAGTTGGATCAAAGGTCCGGAGTTAGTCAAACGAAGATTTGAGATAAAGCAGTAACGACATAATTTCTGGAGTTAGTGGACTGCTAACATCGGAAACAAGATGGTGGGGGACAAGAGTAGCAAAATGACATGTCAGAAACAGTACCATGTTGCTAGGTTCATTTCCTGAGCCTATAAAAGGAAACCGTTGAAGCTCATTGAAGAAATGTTGTTGAATAAGGTTGAAAAACAAGAATACAAAACAATCAACATTGAAAGATTACTCAAGAGAACTGAATCATGAAATACACAGTAAAGAGAGTTTACTAGTCTGCAGAAGAACAGTATTTGTAGCAGAGTTCACGATACTGAATTTGTGCAAAGATCATGGGTCTTCATCTTTTGTACAAGTTAATAATTAGCTTGTAAAAAAAAGTTTTGTTGTAAGCTACAAACAATACGATAGTGATACTCACCTCTTAGCTTGACTACACTGGTCACCAAAGAAAGACTCGTCTAAGCTCTTGTTTATCAATTGAT
Source organism: Drosera capensis (assembly GCA_001925005.1). NCBI lineage: Eukaryota > Viridiplantae > Streptophyta > Magnoliopsida > Caryophyllales > Droseraceae > Drosera > Drosera capensis. The sequence continues at coordinate 42,618 of LIEC01009576.1, read as the reverse complement.
AACAAGTGTCTGAATCAGTATAAATACTGTGTCTCTTACTCTTCTCATTGCCTAGTATTTAGAACTATTAGAAAGTAACCTTCACAGCAAAACAGAGTCAAATTCGAAGAATTGAAGTCTTTGTAGTAGAACTTTAAGTGTTAGCTGCATACCATTCAAGTGGTCTGCATAGAACAGTGGTCTGCAAAAATATAATCTGTTGCATAAACTTGCTAAAATTTGAATTAATCTATTCACCTCCCTTTAGGTTATATCTTGGAGCTTATAATTGATATCAGAGTTTGACTTTCCAGATTTAATAGTTTATGGAAAAAAGGTCACTATCTTATTTGTAAAGAAGTTACTAATAGTTTATTTTTGTGAAGAATAATGGCATCACCAAAGCTTCCTAAGTGTCCTAATAGTGGAGAACCTCCATCATGTTCATTTGACAAGATCAATCATTGGAAACTAAGGATGCTTGCACATCTCAATTCAATAGATGAAAGACTGCAAGACATCATCATTGATGGACCTCATATTCCAATGATGCCAGATCCAATGGATTCAATGAAAGAAGTACACAGACCGAAGACTCTTTGGTCCAGAGAAGATTGGGATCTGATGTTAGTTGATAGAAAAACTCTAAATCAAATATTCAAATCCCTTGATGACAACATGTTTGAGATAGTGATTCATACAACCACTGCAAAATTCAAGACTCGTCTGCACCAAAATTCAAAAAGGACCAAAACAAAGATACCTCTCGAAGAAAAAAAAGAGGCAAAGCCTATGCTATAAAAACATGGAGCGACACAAACTCTGATGATGAAGATACAATATCAAATGCTCAACTATGTCTCATGGCCAAGGAAGATGAAAAGCAGCAGGTATTTGATCTTTCTAATTTAGATGCCACCATCGAGCAATTGAAGGAAGCACTTCAAGAAACCGACAGGAACTTTATTTCCCTTTTAAAGAAAAATAAAGAAAATCTAAAGCAGATTGCAAGTCTCAAAGAGAAATGTAATTTAATAAATAAAGAGACTAATAATAGTCTAATCAATGCTCAAAATGAACTGAATAGGTGAAACTTCTCAATGCAGTAGTGGAAACACTTACCTTGAGAAACACTAACCTTCAGAAGCAAGTGGATGCTTGGAATTGTAAGACTTTGTGCTTGCAAAAATTGCTCAATACAGGTCAATCCTCCCATTATAAAACTGGGTTAGGATATAATGACTGGTTGCATAATAATGCAGACAAGAAAGTCATTACTAAGGATGCAAAGCAGACCATTGTAAAAACTGTGCAGAAAAGGAATAACTCAACTGTACCAGATGTACATAAGAGGAATATCTTTACTCCAGCAGGTGTGCACAAGAGCAAAAGCTCTACTGTACACACTGTGCAATAGAGCAAAATCTCCATTGCACGGAAAGTACTAAAAAGCAAGAACAGTCTGCAGAAGAGACCTCTACTACAAAGTAGGATCTCTACTACACAAACCCATAAGGGCTGGAGCAGAGCACCATTACAAGTGGATAAGGATCACAAGATGTAGAGGGCCAAGAATCTTAAAAACATATTCAATAAAAGGCCTTATGAAGCTCAGTATGCACCTAACTACTCATCATGGAACAACTTCTCCAGAACAACTTGGAGAAAGCCATACCCAAGTCACATATGCTCATGTCAAATACAGCAGACACAGTGGAGAAAACCACTAATAAACATAAGACCAAAGATCTACTGCTTTACAAGTGGCAAACTTGACCACAAGTCCTTTGAATGCTGGAATTCTCCCAAGAAGATAATTCAAGTGTGGGTTCTAAAAGCTAATCAATGAGGACCCATATAAGTGGGTACCATGCACAAGCTCTCTATATTTTCAATATAGGAAAGAGAAAGAGGCATATGGTATCTGGACAGTGGATGCTCAGGACACATGACAGAAAACAAATCTATCCTTGAAGACCACAGAAAGGAACAAGGACCTCTCGTCATATTTAGAGGAGTAAAAACAGGTACAACTAAAAGATTATGGAACCCTTGGTATAGGTTCCGTAATCTTTAGAGATGTTACTTATGTTAAAGGTTTAGAACATAACCTGCTATCCATTAGTCAATTGTGTGATAAAAATTATGATGTGTCATTAACTTATGATACATGTCAAGTAAAAGATAAAATCACACAAGAAGTCAAATTACTAGGGGTAAGAAAAAGAAACATTTATGTAGTAGACTTTGATTCATCACAGTCAGAACAAATAACATACTTTTATACTAAAGAAGTTGAAAACACAAACTGCTCTGGCACAAAAAATTAGCTCATCTTAATTTCAAAACTATGGCCAAATTATCCTCAGAAAACCTAATAATAGGACTTCCACAATTAAAGTTTAAAAAGAATAAACTATGCAGACCATGTTAGGAAGAAAAGCAGACTAGAATAAGCTTTAAACCCCTAACCTCTTTAGAATCAACTAAAATTCTAGAATTATTACATATGGATCTCTTTGGTCCAGTTGAGATAGAAAGCTTAAACAGAAAGAAATACACTCTAGTTATAGTAGATGATTATTACAGATATACTTGGATAATGTTTTTACATAAAAAAAAGTGAAACTTGTGGCCTATTGACAAGGTTTCTTAGACAAATATGAAATGAAAAAGGCATAGAAGAAATCACAATTAAAAGTTATCATGGCATTGAATTTGATCAAACAGGAGTAGATATCTACTACAATGATCATAGAATAAAGCACAACTTCTCAGCACCTAGAATACCTTAACAAAATGGTGTAGCTAAGAGGAAAAATAGAACACTCATAGAGACAACCAGGATAATACTTTCTGATGCAAACTTCTCTAAAAACTTCTAGGCAGAAACAGTTAATATAGCTTGCTATACTTAGAATAGATGCACAATTCACAAGCTTTATAAAAAAATTCCCTACAAGTTGTGGAAAGGAAAGACACCAAGTGTCAAATACTTTCATGCATTTGGATGCATATGTTATATACACAATAATGATAAAAGCTATCTGCAAAAATTTGATCCTAAGACAGATGAGGGAACTTTCTTATGGTATTCTACAAAGAGTAAAGCCTTTAGAGTGTACAATAAAAAAACACAAATAGTTGAGCAGTCAGTTCACGTATCATTTGATGAATCAACAAACATTCTTAAGAAATGCAAATGTATTTGATAAGGAATGTGCATGTAATGAACAGGCTGCAGAAGAGGTCATTGAAATTGCAGACAAAGAAGAATCGTCTGCACATAATGACAATGCAGCAGAGACTGAAGAACAAACTCAACAACAATTACAAACTAATGAACAAGATAAAAGAAGATGGATTAAGGCACATAAACAAGATGACATAATAGGAGATAAGGATACACCTGTGTAGACTAGAAGGAAAACAAATGAAGAATGGTTGTCTGCATGCTTTACATCAGAAATAGAAACTAAAATATAAGTGAAGCCGTAAATGATCCAAATTGGGTAGAAGTTATGCAAGAAAAACTAAATGAGTTCCAGAGAAATGAGGTATATATCTAACACCAAGACCAAAAAATTATCCAGGTTTAGGCTACAAATGGGTATTTAGAAACAAATCTGATGAAAATGGAATAGTCATCAGAAACAAAGCTAGATTAGTTGTTAAGGGATATTCACAAGAAGAAGGAATTGATTTCGATGAAACCTTTGCCTCTGTAGCAAGATTAGAAGTCATAAGAATGTTCCTTGCCTATACTGCATATCAAGGATTTAAAGTCTATCAAATGAATGTAAAAAGTGTATTCCTAAATGAAAAGCTACAAGAGAAAGTTTATGTTGAATAACCTCCTGGCTTTGAAGACTCTGAATATCCAAAATAAGTATACAGGTTAGAAAAAGCATTGCATGGATTAAAATAAGCACCTAGAGCATGGTATGGAACTCTCTCAATATTTCCATGTGAAAACAAATTTGAAAGAGGTAATATAGATACCACTCTGTTCCTTAAGAGGCATAATGAACATATATTGTTAGTGCAAATCTTTGTTGATGATATTATATTTAGTTGTACTAATAATAAACTTTGTGAACGTTTTGCAGAATTAATAAAATCAAAATTTCAAATGAGCTTAATAGGGAAACTAAAATATTTCCTAGGACTTTAAGTACAACAATTAGACAGTGTAATCTTTATAAATCAATTCAAGTACTTAAAAAACACAATTAAAAAGTATTGGCTTAGAAAGTGCTAGTCATATGAAAACTCACATGAGCACATCAATAAAAATAGATAAAGATGAACATTGAAAGAATATAAATCAAACCATGTATAGAGAAGTAACAGGGTCATTGCTATACCGAACTGTAAGCATACCAGACATTCAATATGCAGTTTGTGTCTGTATAAGGTATCAATCTGATCCTAAGGAATCTCACTACACTGCAGTAAAGAGAATCCTGAGATACCTCAAAGGAACTCCAAATCTTGGTGTATGGTATCCTAGGGAATCAGATTTTACACTAATTGGTTTTTCAGATGCAGACTTTGCAGGTTGTAAAGTTGACAGGAAAAACACAAGTGGATCATGTCAATTTATTGGTGCAAGATTAATTTCCTAGTTCAGCAAAAAGCAGACCAAAGTGTCAACCTCTACTGTAGAAGCAGAGTACATAACTGTAGGAAGTTGTGCTGCATAAATACTATGGATGAGATCACAGCTTGCACAAAATGGTATGATATTCTCTGAAATCTCTATATTTTGTGATAACACGTCTGTAATAATAATTTCAGAAAATCCAGTTTTTCATTCAAGAACCAAGCATATTGATGTCAGATATCACTTTATTAGAGATCATGTGCAAAAAGATCATATTAAATTAGAATATGTTTCAACAGAAAAATAAATTGCAGATATTTTTATAAAATCCCTCGATGAGAATAAGTTAACTCAATTTAGAGAAGAATTGGATATACTTTATTTACAATAATAAAATGGCCAAAATACTTTAACTGCTCTACTACACATGTAGAAAGGAGACTAGCATTATTGCTCTATTGCTATATTACTTGGTTCACAAGTGGAGAGTAGACTAGAAATAATATTGCTCTGCTGCATCTATTTTAGGAAAAGAATTTTAGACGTTACAAAACTGATTTCCTAAAATAACGCAACAGTCAAATCATGGCTGGCACTCCGTAATTGCTAAAAAACACTATCAACGGTTATAATCTTAAAGCGAGTATAAAAAGTGAAATTTTTCAAATGAAAAATCACTTCTCTCTAATTCTTTCTTTTTCTCTCTCTCTCTCTCTCTCCCCCCTCTAAGAACGCTCTCATTCTCTCTCTAAGCATTCGAGTGCTCTGCTGCACGAAATCAAAAACCCTAACTCTCCAAATCTTTCGAATTCGATTTCCAAACTCAAGAATTCTTCCAAATCTTCTTTCAAAAATGGCCAACACACCCTCAAACACATCCCAAAAGAGTCTCAAATCATCTAAAGAATAAAAGAGCCCCACAAGGAAGATCGAACTACAGACTGGCATAGTATTCGATTTCAATAGTATATGAGAACAATCAGATTAAATAAAGGAAATAGCTAACCTAATCGAAGAGGCTAGACTCAAGTATTTATGTGAAAGGACAAGCCAGATCTATGATTATGAAGTCCTGGAATTCATCGGAAAGGCGAAAGTTGCAGAAAACTTGCAACTGATCACACACACCTCTATTGCAAAGAAGATTGTAGTTTCCATAAAATCAGACGATTTCGCACAATTCTTCAATCTGACGAATGAAGGCTCAAGGATCATTCTACCAAACATCGTAACAACAGGAAGACAAGGATCCTAACCAAAGACATGTGTAATAAAGTTATAAGAACAATAAAGAAATATCTATCAAAGGAGCATAAGTTGCTCGTAGATATAGTGAAGAAGGAAATACTCTGAAGGGAATTCAGCAAGGATCAGATTACAAAGGATCAACAGGAGATCATGTGCGCAATCATATCTGAATACAAAGTCAACTGGGCTCAGTTGGTCATGTATCAGATTGCCAATGTTATACAGTCAAAGCAATCGCTGTTCGGAAGGATAATCAGCATCCTTCTCAAACAAAAACTACAGTTATTAGACTGACGTCAAGAAAATAGGCAAGCAGTCTATTGGACTGACAAAGCATACTGCAGCACTGCAAACCATTATCAAACCTATAGACCACCCACCAAAGTCTGCAAAAGTGCAGACGAGAAGAAAGGCTATACAGACGACTGCTACAGTACAGACGAGATCAACAGCAAAGCAAATCAAAAAAGTACCAGTCAGCAAAGCCCAACCACCCAAGAAAAAACAGCGAGTGACAAGAAGAAAACTAATTATGCAAGCCTCAAATGAAGAAACCATTTCGGATCAACTAGCTACAGAGCCAACTCACATGGAGGTGGAAATACAATCTGCATAAGTACAGACTGGGCACATTACTGAGCCCTCGTCCTCAGTAATACTTCCAAAGGCACCAGAAATGGCAGCACTCCATGATGCCAATGTGGCATTAAAGTTCTTGAAGGCTGGAGCAGATGAGAACCTTCGAAGTCTAATCTTGGAAACTCAAAAGAGTTTAATGTTGGAACAGACTAGTGAAGGACCTCGAGCTTGGTTCAGACAAAGGCTCGCTACTGAAGGATACTCAATGGATAAGATAAGAGAAATAGAAGCCAATCTCGCAACCTTACAGACTTGACCAGCTCAAGATATCTCTGTTGTACCTTCCCTCGTAATAAGAACTACTATAGCAGAGCCAACAACAATAACAAAAATTATTCTATTCACAAGCAGTGGAATGGATACTTCTACGATTACAAAATAGCAACCAACTACTGCAACAGATGTATGGACAACCACAACAGCAACAAAGGTGAGACCTTCTCCAGAAAAGGTCATAAACACAGTTCTGCAGACGATATGAGTTATAGAAGAAAGAGCTCAACTGCGCAGGACTAGAACCACTCAATTTCTTAGCCAGAAGAAGCAAGCTGAGATGTAGCAAAAAGAAGAAATAGAAGGCATGATTCAGGAGTTTGTAGCACAACATAAACTACTAATCAAAATGCTAGCAAGAACTGGAAGGCTAACAAGATCTTCCAGACCAAGACTAGTCCCTCAGGACCAAAGACCCTATACAGAGTCAATCCAGATGGGTCGCAGACTTTGATTGGAGAAACTGATAGGATGATAGAAGTAGAGGTTCAACAACTAGCTCAACTTCAAAAGAAGACGGCTAGTAGATCAACAAGACCAAAGGAAGCACACTTTCTTTTCAATGACGCACTTGAATTCAAGGACTCCACCTTGAAGTCCACCAGACTCAGATCTATTGAGTTTGTAAACACACCTGCAGTCGAGGCCGAGCTCAAGAAGCTCTTAGTTAAACATATTTAAGCTACAGTCGAGGAGATATATGACTATCTCTCAAGACCTGACTTGGGAGAACATCAGTTATCAAGTGATGATAGTAATGATGGTAGTGATCAGTCACAACCATATACTATGGATGATAATGATGCAATCATTGATCAGATTGCTAAAGAAGGAGTACAGGAGCAGACTACAATAACTGAGATCCATGCAACAAAGGCACCAGCAGTAGAAGAACCTACAGAGGATGAAGAAGTTAAGTCATCTGCTGAAGGACATAAAGCTCATAAAGGATTGGAACCATCTACCAATGAAGCTACAGCTGAGGGATACGCAACAAAAGAATCTGTAGCAGAGACCCAAGTAGTAATCGCCCTTATAGTTGAAACACAAGGAGCTAAGGTTCAATCAACAAAACCAACTGAAGTCAAACAACCTATAGTCGAGGAACAAACTGAAGCATTTGAAGAAGCACTTGAAGAGGACCAAACTGCAGCAAAGATACAAGTAACTCACAGTGCAATTGAGGCAACCCCATCAAAGGATCCAGAAGAGCCAACAACAATGCGGTCGACAGATGATCAACCTAAAACAGGAGTCACTACATCTCAAGATGATGCTGATAACATTATGAACATCCAGTTTATGCCACCTTTCTCATTTGGATTGGCACACACTACAGCAAATCCACCAACCGAAGTACAAGTATCTATGCAAAGTGCGACCTCTATCATAATAGATTGACGGGTTTTCTTTTGTTGCACAACCTCACTTCGATCGACTTTGCCAGTCTAACTTTCATTCATGCTTTCGTCCTAATCTTCCTTACCTCAGATGACATTAGCTGAAATGACACCAATAGCAATCAAGAATCTAAAGGAGGCATTTGATGAAAATATTCAGGTCATCTCCCTTCAACCAACAGAACCAGTAGCACGGATACAATCTTCTCCCTCAGAAACTACAATGGGATACAGACTTTAAAGACTGAATCAAGACATCTATGACATGCACTCATGGACCAGAGATGTATTTCATGATCTTCTTGAAAGTCTGTAGCCAATTGCAGAAGACTTAGAAGCAGAATGGAACGTCAGACACAAAACCTTTGACGATTTTTGCTCTAAACTCAACAATTTAGTAGCAGGAGTCATTGATCAAGTGAAACAAGCCAAATCCATAAATCTTCAACATTAGCGGATCAGCACTATCAACTTCAACACATTTAGAGGCCAAACTAAGACTGATCTAAGAAGGATTCATATTGCTGTGCGGACTACCCAACAACACCTCACTGAACACATCCATAACAATGATACAAGGATGAGTCTGTTGGAAACACAACTCTAAATGGTGCAGAAGAAGGTCTTCTCTAAACTTAGAAGCATATGCACTGCCATTTGACGCTCTATCCTCTACCCTCAATGCTTACAAAAAGGGGAAGAAGCAATCTGCAGTAGAGCAGTAGACTCAGGGGGAGAAGCAGTCTGCAGTAAAGCGAAGACAGATTTCAGAGGCAGAAGAAGAAAGGTCTGTAAAAAGATCTAGACATCACAAGGAGCAGACCTCAGGACACAGGACTATGGGGGAGCGATCTTATGAACAATGAAGAAGACATCAACATCACAGAGATTCAGAAAAAAGGACTCTCAAGCGCAGCAGACGATCAGAAGAAGAACACAAGAATTAGTACAGAAAATCAACATCACAGAGATTCAGAACAAAGGACTCTCAAGAGCAGCAGACGATCAGAAGAAGAACACAAGAATTAGTACAGAAAAGGAAAAGAACACCAAAGGTAAGCCTAAACAACTCTACTGCTCTTTTTGTTAATTTTTGTTTATCAAATAATGTAACTAAGTAGTTAGACATTCAGTAAACTTGTTGTTTTGCATAGAAATTTTTGTTAGTATCAATTTAAAATGAGATTGATAGGAATGTGCAATCCCTCCAATTGTATAGAAATTGATGTAACAAAACTGAGATGTATTAATCATAATGTAGTTAGTATGTTTAGAGTAGAAGTCAAGTAGGTAGTTACAGTTTAGGTTGGATGCTGGAGAGTAGACGGCTGGAGATGATGGAGATCACCTGAGCCACCAGATGCAGACTACTACAAAGGACTTTGGCTAAGCACTTAAGGCATTGATGAGCAACAAAAGAACTTCAAAGGCTTCAGGATCTGGGGATTGGGCTTGCAAATGAAGACCAACACAGAATGCATCAATGTGCATCAGATCTGTGTGCAGACGAGATTGCAGTAGGGACTGGTGCAGACAAAATCTCACAGTACAATATACAGAAAAATGTGTAGCAGACTGGGTGCAGCAGAGGTGGTTGATGATGGTCAAGTCAAAGGTCCGAAGTCAGTCAAACAAAGATTTAAGATAAAACAGCAACGGCATAATTTTTGGAGTTAGTGGACTTCCAACATCGGAAACAAGATGATGGAGGACATGAGGGGCAAAGTGTCATGTTAGAAACAACACCATGTTGCTGGGTTCGTTTCCTTAGCCTATAGAAGGAAAACGTTGAAGCTCATTGAAGAAATTTTTTTAAATAAGGTTGAAAGACAAGAATGCAAAACAATCAACATTTAAAGATTACTCAAGAGAGCTGAATCGTGAAATACACAGTTAAGAGGGTTCAGTAGTCTGCAGAAGAATAGTATTTACAGCAGAGTTCAGGATACTTAATTTTTGCAAAGATCGTGGGTCTTCATGTTTTGTACAAGTTAATTAGCTTGTAAAAAGAAGTTTTCTTATAAACTTTAAACAAGAAGATAATGATACTCATCTTTTGGCTTGACTACAATGATTACCAAGGAAAGACTGGACTAAGCTCTTGTTTATCAATTGATAACAAGTGTTTGAACCAGTATAAATATTGTGTCTCTTACTCCTTTCATTGTCTAGTATTTAGAACTGTTAGAAACTAACCTTCACAGCCAAACAGAGGCAAATTCGAAGAATTGAAGTCTCTATAGCAAATCTTTAAGTGTTAGCTGCAGACCACCTAAGTGGTCTGCATAGAACAGTGGTCTGCAAAAATATAATTCGCTGCATAAACTTGCTAAAATTTAAATTAACCTATTTCCTATTTAACTCCTCCTCCCCCCTCTAGGTTATATTTTGGACCTTACAAATGAAGATAAAAGCAGAAATGAAGACGACATAATTTATAGTGGTTCACACTCAAATCAGTTTCAACTAACTGATTTAAACTTAATCCACTCTTCCTCTTCTCAGTTTACTAACCAAGAAGAGAATCCATTAGATCACCTCAGATCACAGTTCAACAGATTGATTTTTCAGGATCACTTAACAACCTTTACACATAGCCATATTTTAACACATATATCACCAATCGATCCCCACACGATCCACCAAAAATCTCAATAGATTACCAAAAAGAACACACTCATAAAGTAAGAAGATTTGCACCAATCAACATCTTCATCACAATGTTCTTGAGGAAACTGACTCTTGGTTAAAGCTTGAAAGTTTTCTTGATAAGGAGAGAGAGAGAGAGAGAGAGAGATTTAGGGTTTGTTCGTAGGTGTGGATTTGAGAATTTAAAAGCGTAAAGATTTAGTTCTACTTTCCCAATTATATAGTCTCAATAAGCAATTAACAAGGTTAGATTGGCAAACACACAAAGAATTTCAATCGTTTGAAACTCTGATAGGTGAGACATAAGAGTTATTTATATCATAAAATCAATCATTATGGCAGAATTTATGACAAGTTTTGGGGTGATACATGCTTTTTGTCATAATGGGCAATCTTTTCAATCAGTATACTCTTTTGTAAAGACCCGAAAAAATTATATATTAATGAACGTCGTAATTTATACAACGGGGTTATAAAATTCATTTGTTAAATCATGACAAAAATATGATAAGGACACGAATTGTTTTTTTAAAATTTATTTTCATAATAATTAACGTGAATAATAAATAATCGTATGTTGTAATTTAATTTACGATATTAAAAAGTTGATAATAAGGAAAAAATACACGATATGAATGAAATGAAACCCTAATATGTAAATATGGACTTAATATGAAAATACCGTATTTATACGAAAATGACCTAAACCTAATTTTGGTATTTATTTTCATTTATCCCAATTTTTACTTCACCTAAATTAAATTATTTACCCACTAATTATTGACTAAATACTCACTAGTTACCCATTAAATACTCAATAATTATCCACAAAAATTGTTTTAATTGATTTAATTTTCTATAAATACAATCTTTTTTCTTCTTAAAAACTTCTTACAAACATAAAAACACTTCTTGTCATGAAAGAGAAGAGATAGCAAGAAAAGGAAAGAAGAAGAGTTATGTATAAAATTCAATAAATCTCGTCAATGATACAATTTTGATGATTGATCTATTGGGAATAATAGTCAGATATAAGATTTTATATGTCCTGACAATATTACAATTATGATTGAAAATTATTAAGATTGAAAGTGATGTTCGTATAGATGAGAATATAAAAAAGAACGATGATCGTGGATTTTGATAACAAAAGGATAGTAAAAGGATATGTCATTAAGTGACATTGAGGAAACATATTTTGATGATAACACTCAGAATAAGAAAATAAGAGGTATATACCCATTATCTTTGTCCCTGTATCTTCTCAATGTAATGAGTGAATTAGAATTTACACATTTAAGATGAGTTGTCTATGTTAGTAATAGGGTAGGGCGGGACTCGATTATGAAGTAGGAGTATAGTAATAAAAAAGCCGGTGATGATGCCGACCCGAATTTATGGCCATGGCCACCTCCCAACTCCGAACTACGCATCTATCTCATCCCACGTTATTATAGGTTAAAAGCAATAACTAAATTTAGTCAAAATCAAAATCCTCAACTAACTCCCAAGATTTCTGTACTAAAGCAGTTTTTGTTTCTTCCCAAATTTGTATGTACAAAAGACGTCCGTCGAGATCTCGCTACTGTCATCGTCGACCCCTTTCTTTCTCTTTCGTTTGACCGGTTGTGCTGTTGTCATATATCGAATCCATCATCCTTTGCTCATTTGGCACCCCCACTCACCCTAACCTCCTTCTTCTTAACTGAAAAAAGCAAAAGCGACATCACTTGTGGTGTTGGTTGGTTGGATTTTGTTGGAATATCAGATCAGGTCACGCGACAGTAGCAGCATCAGGAGAGCGAGTGCGATGGATGTGGAATCATCTTCTAAGCAGAAGCAGGATCCGACGCAAGCACCACCAGGGGGGATGAATCGGATGAGGAATATTAGTAATAGTTATCGGGGGGGCGGGGGCGGCGGCGGATCTCATCGGAGATGCCGGAACATCTGCGTGGTAAGCGCCATCGTATTGATCGTTATCGTGATCGTTCTGGTAATAGTTGGGGTGACGGTGTTCAAGGTGAAGCATCCCGTCACCACGATCGACTCCGTATCCCTCCAAGACTTTCAGATCTCGTTCGCGGTCCTCCCCGTCATAAGCGTGAAGCTCAACCTCACGCTGGCCACCCAAGTCTCCATATCCAACCCCAACAAATTGGGCTTCAAGTACACCAACAGTTCTGCCTACCTCGACTACAGAGGAGTCACCGTCGGTCAGGCCACCATTCCCGCGGGCACCATCTCCGCTGGCCAGACCCTTCCCATGAACCTTACCCTCACCGTCATTGCCGACCGCCTGCTTTCCAACGTCTCCGAATTGTTCTCCGATGTCGTCACTAAGGGCATCCTCCCCTTGACCACTTACACTCGCATCTCCGGCAAGGTCACCATTCTCTTCGTCAAGATCCACGTTGTTTCCTATACCACTTGCAATCTCCTCATCAGCGTCGCCGATAGGAATATCTCCTCCAACGACTGTACTTATAAGACCAAATTGTAGCCGCCCCGCCATTATCTTTTCCCCTTGATCTTACTCATATAGTCAGTCTAGTCCTGATCATATTTATTGTTTACATTTTTCCGATTTAAGTTGGTTGTATTGTTATCTTTGTCATGCTTCCTCGTTCTTGTCCGCTATATATCTTAGTTACTCATCGCCAATAATCTGAGTGTTCTGTGCACAAATTGTTGTAATATGTGGTGCCTGATCGAGACCGACCAACCAGGATCTTTGAAGAGTGGAGCCTGACACCCAAGGAGCTTGCTTTGGTATCCGGCCTACTCTTTCTGGTTTCTACTGTATGTTTTTTTTGGGATGTGCTAAGCAATGAGCCTCGTCCACTGATGCCAATGCATCACGTATGCCGAGTCGGATGGATGCCATGCCAGCCATGAGATCGTCACGCTTTATTGTGCTTGAGTCCGTATCTCTATCGGCTTTGTCATAAATTCGACGCAAATGAGTGAGTAGTATCAAAGTAGCTTGATATATCAAGTGCAGGTGTTTGCCAAAATCAAGGCTTTTGTTGTCTAACAATATCCTAATCTTTCCCAAAGTGCAGGTGTTTGCCAAAATCCATGCTTTTGTTGTCAGACCTGATACCCTTAAAACAGGGATAAGCGCAAGTGATGCTGTGATGATGATGGGAATAGCTCCAGCTATGGCTAAGGAGCATCTTTTGAATGCTGAGAGTCAAGTTATACCCTCCATTATGACCTTATTCAGTTCATGGTGCCACTCTGACAAGGACCAAACCTGGGGCTTAGCTAATAGGCTCTCAAAATGCTATTGCAGGTTTGTTTTGCAGAGATTTAAGCCCCGAAGGTTTTCGTTTTTCCGCAAATATTTTCGAAGAAATTGAACCAGAAAATCTGTACTTGTAAGTGAAATTTGATATGTTATTTGGCAATCCGGATATACTAATTTGATCTAGATGCTGAATTTTCTCTTCTTCAATGTGCATTTTGATACTGATCAATATTCAGCTTTTTCGTGTGATTCTTTCCTTCTTCGAGGCTTGTATGTGGGGAAGATTCGTTTCTTTCTGGTCTCTTGGGTGCAATAGTCAGTTGTCAATCCATGAATTTTAAATTGCATTGATTTATAGTTTTAACTAGGTATGTAATAAGTAGGTCGGATGGAAACTATCATGACATGCTACTTCTTAGAGGATCATACTCGATAGTTAGTTTCACGGGGAATCATCTATACTCCTTTAGAAACTCAGTGAAGGCAAAAGATTTGCAGTTATAAAATTTCCATGTCTCACTGGTGAAATAATCTTTGTCATCTTGCTTTGTGTTGGGCAAAGAAGATTTGATGAGAATTTTGCGGGGGTGCAACTACATGGCCGTTCATTGTTCTGTATCTTTCTGTAGATCTCAAGCATGGATATGTTTTTTTTTTTTTTTCCTGAACAAGTTTATATGGCTTTAAAATGGCAATTTAGAGAAAGGCCCCTTGTTGCCTTGCTGTTTTGGTGGAGAAGAAGTTGAGGGTGGGATGCATAGTCTGCCAGACATGGAGAGTGTGCATAGTGTAGGCAAGTTTGATCTTGCCGGTTAGGCCGAAGAGGGATTTGAAAGAAGAAGCCGTCTCCCTAAGTGCCAGAGACTTTCTTGGGTGCTGCCACGCCCATTGAATCTGCATGTATATAGCATAAATGGAGAATCACAAAATTTTAAGGGGGGTGCTACATATGCTTCCTGTGAATTAGTGTATAGCGGGGCAAGCAGATGAATGAATGGTGAAGAGAGTAGAATACCTGGGGAGCAGCGACCTGAGTAGGGAAGCCATAGATGCACAAGGCCATTTCCCAGGAGCGTTTCTTCTTAGTCTCTACAAACTCATATGGACGAATAATAACAACATGGGTGTATTTATAAACTCATAAAGATAAGATTTAAATAAATCGGATCTCACGGTCCAAACCCGAGGTACGACCCCTGCCACCCACGCACGGCCGTGCAGCCTCGAACTACACATGCTCCATCTTGCTCATTCTCCTCCGCCCATGTCAGCAACCTCCATAAGTCCTAAGATACAGACCGCGCTCCATATGCAAGGCCCGTGTCAAATTGTAAACGTTTATTTTTCACTGTTTGACGAATCCACGATATTACATCATATTAGATATACTGTTAGTTCATTGGGCTCGTACCTGTTCAACGGGGAGCAGGACCCCCGTACTTGGTGAGCGTCGACCACATTCGTTGTGGAGGTAAAATAATCGGCAACCTCAACAGTACTCTCTGACCTATAATTATGATGGTCATTACCTTTTGGTGTCTAACGTGATTCTTCAAACCTTTGAAGAGAATCCAATATTTATCGATATCTGTTGTATTGACACATACCTCGGTCAATTGTTCTGTCGACTTTTTGGCTTCTCACGTGGACAGCATTCGCGTCCTAGGTTTTGTTGTTGGTTCTTCTAATAGAGGTGGCTTTGTTGAACTGAAATGGCTAGTATATGTTGCCATAATCTCTTTAAGCTAATCGTGTGCTTGTTTTCCTTAAGCCTTTTGTCAGTTGAGAAATGGTAAGAACACTCTTTCTGACACTGCGTGGATTTTTTTCTCTATGATTGGTGGAAAAAAAATTCATTAACAAATCACACAGATCCCATTATTCTAAAAGAACCAATAGAACGAAGAGTGTTGGATGAGAGAGTTCTTTGATTGGTGGAAAAAAAAATTATTAACAGATCACACAGATTCCATTATCAACTATATATATTCGAACCCCTTTTAAGTTAGGTAAAGACCGTTGTGACACATGACTAGTAAAATAGAACATCTGCATTCTGCATTAGAGATCCTATAATATCGTCTCATTTTATATTTTGGCCAACATGGTCTCTGTGCACATTTGCCAATGAGGTAACCTCTATGTTCACTGCTTAAAGCATAAGTTTTAGAACACTGGCTTGCAGCCTATCAGAAAGGACAGCTTCAATGAGTAAAATCGTAGTAGCCGCTGGGAAAATTTCATAAGCAGTGAAGCGTGACTTTCAAAACATTAGTATTTGCTAGTACAAGCCTGAGTTTTGTTTCAAAAGCGGTAAGAATCGAACCAACATCATACAAACATCATATGCCTAGTAGGTATAAATCCAAGCTTGCTCGTGAACGAAATCGCAAGGATTTACAAAGACAAAGGAGCCAAAAAGAATCCTACATGATGTCTCTGGCATAGAACCATTGTCGCACACAGATCAAGTCAACGTCGATTACCAGCCTTATCCTTTCTAGAAAGGGATGGATGAGGTCGAATCTCAACCGATTTTGTCATAATGGTGAAAGTTGAATTGTCGTCTCGGGATCTGAAGTGCCATCTTGAAGCCCGTGCATTGAGTGACAAGCGTTGCTTATAGTTTTCGGTGGCCTTGGCCCACTGTTTGGATGCAAATGAATATTTTTTACTAAGCCAATTACATCTGGTGCAATATAAAATGACAAAGGTTAATCTTTTGATAGGGGTTTATCAATGTCGGGTATGAAGTTAAAGAGTCATACCAAAACTCATGTTTTAATTTCCGATATTTGCTTCAATGTGATTGCACTCTAGTAGCTCGAACTTGAATCTGGGGACATCAACAATACTTTCGATTCTGTTTTGATGGTGAATCCAAGGGTGAATGTTTTTTCCATTTGCATATATTTCTGAAAAGGTGCTACCTTCTTGACATGTGTTAAGATATGCATTCCCCCGACTGTGACGACCTTGTAGTTTCTGTCTCGCTTATTGGAGCGAAAAATGGTGAGGATATGATCATTCTGAGATGGTCAATCAAAAAACACAATCCATAGGTTATACAGCGTGTAGATCAATGTCTCCCATCAAAAACAACAATTAGGGATTTTTTTTAAATTAAAAAGCCAAACAAGCAACACTTGGAAAGCTGAACAACATACTCATAGGAATGCGTAATCTCTCCAATTGTATAGAAATTGATGTAACAAAACTGAGATATATTAATCATAATGCATTTAGGTTGTTTAGGGTAGAAGTCAAATAGGTAGTTGCAGTCTAGGTTGGATGCTGGAGAACAGATGACTGTAGATGATGAAGATCAGATGAGCCACTAGGTGCAGACTACTATAAAAAGCTTTGGATAAACAACTAAGACATTGATGAACAACAAAAGAACTACAAAGTCTTCAGGATCTAGAAACTGAGCTTGCAGAAGAGGACCAACACACAATACATCAATGTCCAACAGATCTGTGTGCGGACGAAATTGCAGTAGGGACTGGTGCAAATGATGTCTCATAGTACAGCATGCAGACTAAGGTGCAGCAGAGGTGGTTGCTGATGGTGGAGTCAGAGGTCTGGAGTCACTCAAATGAAGATTTGAGTTAAAATATCAACGTCACTAATTGTGGAGAATATGGACTGCCAGCATAAAAAAGAAGATGGTGGAGGACACGAGTGGCGAGATGTCAGCATCAGGAACAGTGTCAAGCTGCAGTAGGTTCATTTTCTAAGCCTATAAAAGGAAACCAATGAAGCTCTTGGAGAAAAGCTGTTGAATAAGTATTGAAAGGCAAACATGCAAAACCAATCAACATTCAAAGATTACTCAAAAGAATTGAATTGTGAAAAGAAGAGTTCACTAGTCTATAAGAAGAACACTCTCTGCAGCAGAGTTCAGATTGCTGAATCTGTGTGAAGATCGTGGGTCTTTATCTTTTCTACAAGTTGTCAGGCTTGTAAAAAGAAGTTGTCTTGAAAGTTAAAAACAAGAAGATAGTGATACTCACCTCTTGGCTTGGCTACACTGGTCACCAAGGAAAGACTGGACTAAGCTCTTGTTTATCAATTGATAACAAGTGTATGAACCAGTATAAATACTATGTCTCTTTATTTGCTTTCATTTCTTGATATTTAGAACTGTTAGAAATCAACGTTCACAGCCAAATAGAGATAAATTCAAAAAATTGGAATCTTTGCAGTAGACCTCGAACTGTTAGCTGCAGACTACTCAAGTAGTCTGCATAGAACAGTGGTCTGCAAAATCATAATACTATGCATAAAATTGTTAAAATTCGAATTAACCTATTCACCCCCTCTATGTTATATCTTGGACCTTACAATTGGTATCAGAGCCTGACTTTCCACACTTAACAGTTCTTGGAAAGAAAAGGTCATATATCTTATTTGCAAAGAATTTACTGACAGTTTGTATGTGTGAAGATCATCATGATCATCAACAACAATGGCACCACCAAAGTTCCCCCAAATGTCCTAACAGTGAAGAACCTTCAACTTGTTCTTTCGACAAGTTCAACCATTAGAAGTTGAGAATGCTTGCACATCTCAACTCAATAGACGAGAGGATGCAAGACATTCTCTTGGATGGACCAAATGTTTTAATAGTGCCAAATCCAAAATATTCAACAAGAGAAGTACAATGACCAAAATCCCTCTAGTCCAGAGAAGGCTGGGATCTGGAGATGGTTGATAGAAAAACTATAAATCAAATATTCAAATATCTTGACGATAACATGTTTGAGATTGTGTTCATACTAAAACAGCAAATGAAGCATGAGAGGCTGTACTGCTAAGAAATAAAGGAACTAATGAGATCAGGGAAAACAAGAAGGATGTATTGATACAATAATACGAACTGGTCTCAATGAGATCTAATGAAAATCTGACTACTTTCTTTGAAAGGTTCAATGTTCTCATCAACAATATCAAAACCTCAGGAAATACTTTCGAAAACAAGGAAATCAACCTAAAGTTTGTGAGATCTCTTGATGAAATCTGGAATACAAAGACCACGGCTATAAGAGAATTCAGAGATCTAACAAAGATGTCATTGGCTCAACTGTATGGTATTTTGCATACCTACAATCTTGAGGTTGAGCAAAAGAAGCAGATTGATGATGCAAGAAAGAAGACCTTGGCCTTCAAAGCTCAGGAAAGAGTTCTGAAATCCATGGCAGAAGAGGAGACCAGTGATACCTCATCTGCAAGTGAACAAGGTCTATCAGAAGAACTGACACTGATGGGAAAGAAGTTTAAGAAGCTATTCAAAAAAAGAACCTTCAAAAAGAACTTTTCCTCAAAAACCAAAGATGTAGAAAAGGAAGTCTGCTACAACTGTGACAGACCAGAACACATTGCTACACAATGCAGACTACCAACACAAGACTACTCTGCACCAAAGTTCAAGAATGAACACAACAAAGGCGCTTCTGAAAGAAAGGAAAGAGGCAAAGGTTATACAACAAAGACATGGAGTGAACAGAATCTGATGATAAAGATATCATATCAAATGCTCACCTATGTATCATGGCCAGAGAAGATGAACAAAAGCAGGTATTTGATCTCTCTGACTCAGAGGCCACCACAAAGGAATTGAAGAAAGCACTTCAGAAAACCTCTGAAAACTATATTTCCCTTTTAAAAGAAAATAAAGAATATCTTAAGCAAATTGCAATTCTCAAAGAGAAATGCAATTTAAATGAAGAGACTAATAATAGTCTAATCGATGCTCAAGATAAACTAAAAGAAGCAAATGAAAAAAATGAAACTTCTCAATGCAGTAGTGGAAACACTTGCATTGAGAAACATTGAGCTTCAAAAGCAAGTGGATGCTTGGAATAGCAAGACCTTAGATTTGGAAAAATTGCTCAACACAGGTCAATCCTCCCCTGATAACACTGGGTTGGGATATAATGACTGGTTGAACAACAATGTAGACAAAAAGGTCATTACCAAGGAAGCCAAGTAGAGCACTGCAAAAGTTCTGCAGAAGAAGAATGTCTCTACTGCAGCATATGTGCATAAGAGCCAACGCTCTGTTGTACAGACTGTACAAAGAAGCAAAAGCTCAACTACACAAACAGTACTAAGAAAGAGCAGTATGCTCAAGAGATCTCTACTGTAAAATAATATCTCTATTGCTCAACCTTAGAGGAGTTGGAGCAGATTACCAGTACATTCTTATGATAAATACCATAAGGAGCAGAAGGCAAGGAATTCTAAAATGGAATTCAAAGAAAGGCCTTATGAAGCTCATTATGCACCTAACTACTCAGTATGGAACAACTTCTCCAGAACGACTTGGAGAAAACCATATTTGAGACACATCTGCTCATGTCAGGAGCAGCAAACAAAGTGGAGCAGACCACTCAGAAGCATAAGACCAAAGGTCTACTGGTTTACCTGTAACAAATTTGGTCACAAATCATTTGAATGCTGGAACTCACACAAGAAGATAATTCAAGTGTGGATTCCAAAAGCTAACCAATAAGGATCCAAATGAGTGGGTACCATGTACAAGCTCTCCATATTTTCAATGCAGGAAAAACAAATTGGCATATGATACCTGTATAGTGGATGCTCAGGACACATGACAGAAAACAAATCCATCCTTGAAGACTACAGAAAAAACAAGGACCTCTTGTCATATTTGGAGGAGGAAAGACAGGTACAACTAAAGGTTATGAAACCCTTGGTACATGTTCCTTAATCTTTAGAGATGTTACTTATGTTAAGGGCTTAGAACATAACCTGTTATCCATTAGTCAATTGTGTGATAAAAATTATGATGTGTCATTCACTTATGATACATGCCAAGTAAAGGATAAAATCACACAAGAATTCAAATTACTAGGAATTAGAAAAAAATATATTTATGCAATAGGCTTTGATTTTTTTTACCATTGAAAATAATAAGTTTATGTACAAGCTATAGCTCCCTACCTAATGATTAAAAGCCTAACCTTCTATGCAGGGTTGCATACACGCATGTTACAAGTATTACAAGAGTTTCTCCTCGAGTAAAACGACTACATACATGATTGATTACATGACTCACAAACACATGAACATATACAAACAACATAGCCATTCAGTTTGATCGTCCAGCTGGCCAGCAGTTTCTTCTCATCCTCATTGAGGCACTCTTTCCTAGCATAGGCAATGTCCATAGCTGCTTTGAACAAGTAAGTCTTCATAACATGTTTGCACGGCTTTACGGCTCGAAAACTGATGTCATTCCTGTGCTTCCAAATGATGTAGACCAAACTGCAAAACAGGAGCTGAATGATGATCCGTGTAGTCCTCTTCGCTTTGAGTGCCTTGTGTAAGGCTTCATAGTATCCGATGCAGGAGTCCGCAGCAGGGCCAGCAATAGAGGCGCATGGTGCAGTAGCGAGGAGGCCTGCAGTAGAGGGACATCCTGCAGCAGGGCTGGGGCCTGCAGTAGAGGGGAGGCCTGCAGCAGAGGTGGGGTCTGCAGTAGAGACATGGTCTGTAGTAGACTTTAATTCATCACAGTCATAATAAATAACATGTTTCTATACTAAAAAAGCTGAATATATAAACTGGTTATGGCACAAAGATTAGCTCATCTTAATTTCAAAACTCTAGTCAGACTATCCTCAGAAAACTTAGTAAGAGGACCCCCTCAAATAAAATTTAAAAAGGATATTCTATGCATATCATGTCAGGAAGGAAAGAAGATTAGGACGAGCTTTAAACCCTTAAACTCCACAGAATCAATTAGAATTCTTGAGTTGTTACATATGGACCTTTTTGATCCAGTTGAGGTGGAAAGCTTAAACAGAAAAAGGTACAATCTAGTTATAGTCTAAAAACTTCTGGGCAAAAGTAGTTAATACAGCCTACTATACTCAGAATAGATGCACAATTCACAAACTTTATAAGAAAACCCACTATGAATTATGGAAAGAAAAGACACCAAGTGTCAAATACTTTCATGCTTTTGGATGCATATGCTATATACATAACAATAATAAAAGCTATCTATAGAAATTTAATCCTAAGACAGATGATGGAATCTTCTTACGATATTCAATAAACAGCAAAGACTTTAGAGTATACAATAAATGAACATAGATTGTTGAGGAGTTAGTTCATGTATCATTTGATGAAAAAGAAACATTCATAAGGGATGTAAATATATTTGATAAGGAATGTGCATGCAAAGAACAGGCTGCAGAAGAGGTCATTAAGACTGCAGACAAGGAAGAGTCATCTGCACGCAATGACACTACAATAGAGACAGAAGAACAACCTCAACAACAATTCGAAACTAATGAACAAGACAAAGGAAGATGGATTATGGGACATACACAAGATGGCATTATAGGAGATAAGAATGCATCTGTGCAGACTAGAAGGGCAACAAATGCAGAATGCATATCCGCTTGTTTCATATCTGAAATAGAACCAAAGGTAATAAGTGAAGCTCTAAATGATCCAAACTAGGTAGAAGCTATGCAAGAAGAACTAAATGAGTTCCAAAGAAATGAGGTATGGTATCTTACACCAAGACCCAAGACCTATCCAATGGTAAGCTACAAATGGGTATTTAGAAATAAATCTGATGAAAATGGAATAGTCATAAAAAACAAAGCTAGATTAGTTTTTTTTTTTTTTTTACCATTGAAAATAATAAGGTTATGTACAAGCTATGGAAGGGATGACTCAACATAAGCCATACCCCTCATCTCCCTGCCTAATGATTAAAAGCCTAAACTTCTATGCAGGGTTGCATACACGCATGCTACAAGTATTACAAGAGTTTCCTTCGAGTAGAACCACTATATACATGACTCACAAAACATGAACATATACAAACAACTTAGCCATCCAGTTTGATCTTTCAGTTGGCCAACAGTTTCTTCTCATCCTCATTGAGGCGCTCTTTCCTAGCATAGGCAATGCCCGTAGCTGCTTTGATCCGTGTGGTCCTCTTCGCCTTGAGCGCCTTGTGTAAGGCCTTAAAGTATCCGATGTAGGAGTCCACAGCAGGGCCAGCAGGGAGGCCTGTAATAGAGGAACATCCTACAGCAGGGCAAAGGCCTACAGTAGAGGGAAGGCCTGTAGTAGAGACGACGCTTACAGTAGAGGTGGGATTGCCAACGGGGACAAAATTCACGGCATAATTTTGTCGTCATTCCTGCATCAAAGGGTTAAGGAAGCTGCATGAAAAGAATAAGTGATCATGGGTCTCCACTTCCTTCTTGCAGAAAACACATAGAACACTATCCAACAACCTCATTCCCATAAGTCGATCATGAGTATGAAGCCTTTGCCGTACCACTAGCCAAGTAATGAAGGCGTGTCTTGGGATGTTGCCCTTGAACCATAGAAGTTTGTGCCAGAATACCTTTGGAGTCCTCTCTCGGAGATGATCCCATGCACAAGTAGTCGAGAATCCCTTCTTCATCCCATCACCCCAAAGACAGACATCCGTCCCTCCATGGATAACGGGAAGGAAAGAGCCATGAAGCAGGTCCAGAATAGCTGAAGGTAGCTGCCAGGCTGAGTCCTGAATAAGGGAGTGCAACGTAGTATCCTTTGGGATTCGAGTGTTGTAGATAAAGGTATTTGAAATCTTTAAATACAAGGGACCTAAAGAAGACCAAGAATCATAGCATAGCTTGATAGATTGCCCGTCCCCAACCTTCCAACTGATTTATTGCTGAGCCAATGACCTAAGCTGTAACAACTGTCTCCAGTTCCACGAGCCAGCCTTTGGGATCTTCATGGACCAGAAGTTGTCATTGCGCACAAGATTAGCATACACCCATTCATACCAGATGGTCCTTTCCCCAAAGGCAAGACCCCAAACATGCTTCAACATAAGGGCTTTGTTCCAGGTTGCTAACCGACGAAGCCCAAGTCCTCCTTCCTTCTTAGGGAGACACACAGTGCTCCAAGCTACCTTCGCACCCGCAGCACCCAATGATGGTCCCTTCCACAGAAACCTCTGGCATATGCTTTCGATCCCAAGGAATACACTCTTAGGCATCAGAAAAACTCCAGTCCAGAATACTTGAATGGATTGCACCACAGATTTGACAAATAGTAACCTGCCAGCATAAGACAAAGTACGATTCGCACAACTAGCAGCTCGTTTAGCAACTTTGTCAATAAATGGTCTACAGTCTCTGGCCTTCAACCGCTTCGTGGTAAGCGGAATACCCAAGTATCGTACTGGCAGAGAACCCTTACCAAATCTTCAAATATGTCGGGCAGAATCTATGATGGAGGTATCATCCCTCGCCACAAAGAACTCACTCTTAGAGGTGTTAGGATGCAGACCCGATAGTGAAGAGAAGAGGTCTACCCCGTCCTTGAGCAGCTTCATAAATTCCAAGTTCCCCTCCGAGAATAGCGGCACATCATCAGCAAAGGACAGGTGGGATAGGCTGGTTTTCTTGCATCTCCAATGGAGCTTGAAACCCGGTTTGCCAGTCTGAGCATCAAGTATTCCGGAAAGTACCTCCACAGCCAAGATGAAGAGATAGGAGGCTAGTGGGTCACCTTGCCTAAGTCGTCTTTCAGCTGAGAAATAACCATGAAGTTCCCCATTCACGTTGACAGAGAACTGGGCACTACATGTGAGCTTCATAATCCAAGATATGAGCTGCTGTGGGAATCCAAAATCCCTAAGTGCCTGCTCCAGAAACTTCCAGCTGAGAGTGTCATAAGCCTTCATCATATCGACATTGAAGGCAATACTCGGGAGATATGGCTTCAGATGATAATCATGGAGAAGCTCCTGGGCTAGTAGTATGATAATCCCTAAGTGCCTTTCAGAAAAGCACCCTGCGAGGGACTAATGAGAAGAGGCAACACATTGGCACATCGGTTAGCAAGAAGCTTTGCAATGCACTTATAAATGGTGTTGCAGCAGGAGATCGGTCTGAAGTCAGTGATCTGTGTGGGGTTATCACATTTTGGCACCAAGGCAATAATAGTAGAGTTAGCCTCCTTAAGCATCCTGCCATTCTGAAAGAACTCCTGAATAACCAGAATCACATCACTCCGGACTATATCCCAAGCATCAATGAAAAATTCCACCGAGAAGCCATCAGGACCAGGAGACTTGTTCCGAGCAAGGGAGAATAGGGTGTGTTGGATCTCCGCTTCAGTTACTTCGGCAGTAAGCTGGTGCTTGTAGTCTTCCGGGATCGACCTCTTCACAAAAAGCATGAGATTAGGCACGGAATTTGTTTGCGGTTGAGCTTCCATAAAGGAGTTGAAATGATCCACAATGAACTCCTACAAATGGCCTTCTCCTTGGACTGTGGTCCCTTCGTGGCTAACGAGCTCTGAAATCCGCTTCCTGTTCTCCCTTGCCTTCACATAGTTGTGGAAGAACTTGGTGTTGTTATCACCTTCCTGTAACCACTGAACTCTGGATTTCTGCTTGTAGAACAACTCCTCCTATAGCCTCAGCTGGGAGAACTCATGATCGTCTCTCTTTCCCTTTCTGCAAGCAGTTCGTCAAAGGGGTTTGCCTCAAGGGTTTGTTGTGCCTTCATCATGTCCTCTCTAGCATCCTGAACCTGTTTGGATATGTCATGGAAATGCCTTCTACTGAAGTCTAGAGGCCTCAGTTTGATGGCTTTCATCTTCTTGTAGAGTCTGAACATTGCACACCCATAAACAGGTACCTGCCATGCATCATAAACAACAGGAAGAAAGTCCGTATGCATAGACCAGAAATGATAGTACTTGAACGGTGCCTTAATCTTCCTGCCCTCATCAACACGGACAACTACAAGGGAATGGTCAAATACCCCAGGGGGGAGAAAGTCTGCTTCAGAGAAGTTGAACTCTGTCTGTCATTTAGAATTGCAGAGAACCCGATCAATCTTCCTCTAGCAAGCATGCTCTCCTTGGCTTTTGTTACTCCATGTGTACCTGCAGCCTCTGTATCTAAGGTCATCAAGTGCAAAATTTTGAAGACAAGCAGGGAACTCATCAAAGGATGGAAGTCATTTGTTCGTGCCTCCCTGTCTATCAGCCACCTCTTTGATTGCATTAAAGTCCCCAAGAATCATCCATGGAATGCCATCAAATACGTTCCCCTTGTCCTCAATGCCCGTCCACAGAGATCTTCTCCTAACAAAAATGTGCTCAGCATAGACAAAAGAGATTATGAACTCTCTATCCTACTCGCCGTACCGTACTCTCCCATTAATGACTTGGTCTGATGTACAGAAAGGAATGAAGTCAAGGACTTTTGGGTCCCACCCAACCCATAACCTTCCTTTATCAGAGCAAGTATAGTTAGCATAGGATTTTCAGGTTGGAAACATCGAGGCAAAAGTATCTGAGTACTTCTCTTCCTTCACCTTGGTATCTAGGATGGCGAACAAGCTCAGCTTCCTCCGTCTCACCAAGCTGCAGACTTCTGCTTTCTTTATTGGGAGTCCTAGACCCCTTACATTGCAAAAACCAACAAACATAAAAACTGTACAGATAGTTGGGAGGTACAGACTACCTCTTTCGATGTATAGCTGTAGTGTTAGACCCCGCTTTGGTCTTATGCTTCTTGGCCTTCTTCGATTTGGGACTGGCCGCGTTGTCAGAAGCTGCTCCCAAGGACTTCGGTGTCATGGTAGTGAGGCCAACCATAACCTGGTCCAGTACGATGCCTTCCTTTGGCTGGGATGCAGAAGAATTCCCTTCAGTGGAAGTTGCTCCCATAGCGATCTCGGACTCTGTCTCAGGAACTGTGTCCATGACCTCCGTGCTCTCCTTATTTGCCTCGTATTCATCACTGCTGAGCACATTGGAGCTCTCATTACTACCATTGGTGTCCTCCCCTAATGTCGCTGGAATCGATTTTGGGGTAGCTGGCGGGCTCTTCTCTGAGATCACAATCCCATTTGATGATTTTTTCTTCTTTCGTACCAATGTGAAGCCTTCATCATCGGTAGACGTCCTGTCAATAATGGTATTCTTGCCCTTATAGACGACAGAACCAATGACAGTGGCTGCAGCAGTCGGTGGCCTACACACATGGCCGAAGACATGGCACTTTGAGCAAACCTGTGGCTTCCATTGGTAGTCGACCTTCAGGGCAAGAACAAAGTTTCCCATCTTCACATAGACCTCATCAGGGAGGGCTTTGTCCGTACAGAGCTCGACACAGATTCTTGCGAATGCGATCTTGGTCATGTTCTCCGTGAAAGAGTCCGTATAGAGTGGTTTGCCTATAAGGCTGGCAATACCACTCAGTCCGGAGCTCGTCCACAGCGCCAGGGGGATATTGTGGATCCGCACCCTCAGAGGCACCTTATCGTGTGTCTTCTTGCACATCACTAGCTTCGGGGTCCATTGTTGTAGGATGATAGGCCTTCCAGCAAACAACAACGGTATTTCCTCCAATATCCTATGTCTCGCAGCTGCCTCAGGTGTGTGAAAGTAATAGAAACCAGATGCATCTGCTATCACTTCTTCCAACCCCAGTTTCCTCCAGGCGCTCTTCGCGATCCTCTCCACGGTCATCACCGGTAATTTCCCGGAGATGAAATAGCCCACCAAATAACTGCCCCATTTGGTCGTCGCCTCAGCAATAGTCTCCCCCGATGGTTCGAAAACCATTCGACCATCATCACAGACCGGCTCGATGAAGCTGAGTTTCATCTTCCTATCCAGCGGATTAGAATTCAGCATCGACGCAAAGGTTCGTCCTTGGCTAAGAGAACCTTGCGTGGCGGGTTGCGTAACATCCGTATTCCGCACCGAAACACGACTTCGACCTCGACTCAGCTGCCTAAAATGGGTTGGATCAGGACATCCTGGCGTATTCCCTGCCAAAACAAAAAAATTCCGATATGCACTATTCACGTGAACAGTGACCTTCAAGGAAAGGACAGAATTCCCCAGGTTCACATAGATCTCATTAGGTAGAGATTTATCCGCACATACCTTGACACAGATTCTTCCGAATGCGATCTTGATCATGTTCTCCGTGAAAGAATCTGTATAGAGTGGTTTGCCTATGAGGCTGGCAATGCCACTCAGTCATGAGCTCGTCCACAATGCCAAAGGAATATTGTGGATCCTCACCCTTAGAGGCACTTTGTCATGGGTCTTTTTGCACATCACCAGCTCCGGAGTCCATTGCTGCAGTATAATGGGCCTTCCAACAAATAACTATGGCTCTTCCTCCACTATCCTCTGCCTCCCACCTGCCTCAGGTATGAAGAAGTAATAAAACCAGACGTATCTGCCATCACATCCTCCAACCCTAGCTTGCTCCAGGCGCTTTTTGCGATCCTTTCCACGGTCATCATAGGCAATTTTCTGGAGATGAAATAACCTACCAAATAGTACTGTTCATGTGAACAGTGTTGTTCGAGATGAATCCAGATTTCTACGTCCCAACAACAACACCACTACCATTCCTGACAATAACATTCCCAGTAGTACAAACAACAACTCCATCAAGCACACCTTGAACACGAGGAACATCATCCTGTGCACAAACACCAATCTCAGCAGCATTGGTGTATCGAGCTGAAAAACTCCCCATCCTAGCTTCTTGAAGTACATTGAGAGCTGCAGGAAACTTCAATGGAAGTGAGGCCTCCATAGAATTTGATTTCAGAATTCTAGGTTTCATTTCTTGAGCAATGTTCAAAATCCTCTCATCTCCAAATTCGGATTATTTTATGAGCAACACAAGACTGTGTGGCACTAGGAAGGTGAGTATCAACTGATTCCAAATGATCCACGTCTTTGGAACACATTCAATTGCGAAAAGAATTTTTTTTTTAGCTACAGTATAATGAACAGTATGCACGGAGAATTCGTAGAGAGAGAAAGCTCCGTCAAAAGAAAAGTTTTAAAAAAAAGTCTTTTGGTTTTGATATTGAAAAAGTCCAAAATGAAAACTGAGATGACATGTCAAAATTGAAGCAGTTCTCATCCTTATCAGTTTTCACTGAACTATCAATTGGAGTTACTATATTGATAATTGAGTTACTGTTAGGTTTTTAGCATTGACATCTAGGTTTTGGCATGTGTGATGTTTGCATGAATTAGTATATGTTTTTAGTTGGAAAAAAGCATTTAAACACCCCTATATTTTTGCACTTTTCTATATTGACACTCTAAGTTTCAAAATATACACTCAAAACCCTTTCCCTTTAGGTGGTCAACTGTAAAAGTTACAAATATCGTTAAAATTGAAGGAATTGGATTTTCAAAGTCCGATATTGATCCTTTGACCATATTTTATGGCATTGTTGCCCCTCCTCTCATCTTGCCCCTTCATTCTCTCCATTCTTCCTCGACCTACACCCACAACTCTTCCCTTTGTGTCTTCCTCCACCATGACCTTAAGCATCCATCAATTCCCGAACTTGTAGAACACTTCGAGAACCAAAAATCCCAAAGTTTCAACACCGAAAAAACAAAAATCCCAAATTGACACCAAAGCGGAGTCTCCTTAATCCATTTTGACAACCCCAACACCATCCCCTGTACTAAAATGTATGTCTGCGGTGAGCTCATCACCTGGCAGGCAGTAGATCGCCCTACCAGGACACTTAAAAAAAGTTGCGTTGAGGCTGTTAAGCAAGATAAGTGCTACGATAGATGAATGGACTTTCAAGCATACTCTCGATAAAAAGAACTGAAAACCAATTAACGAGTCTTACACTAAGGGATCATCCCCATCTAGGTTGCGGGTATTCCGCCAATGCACCTAGTAGCACCACGTTGCAACAAAACCAGAGATAATACCAAGTTTTGTAGACCAGCTGGTCCTACTCCGACTGAACTTTCACAAGATAATTTTTTCAATATCCATGCAAATCATACCGAGGACTTAAAAGGCAACCCCGACCAAGATTATCATGCAGTGGCTCAAACAACATTTTGCATTTCACAAACCGAAAAAGCCGAATAGTTGGAATGTTCTTCATGTCCAACTGCCGAAAAAAAAAAAAGGAAAAAAGAATCCTGAATATAACAGTTATGAATACAACTCTTGCTTCAAGCCTGAACAAGAAGACAATGTCAGATGCAGCCATGAAATGGGTATGCTCCACTAGATCAACCCTCCACAAACAACAGATCTGAAACCACAGGGTCCTCAAATAGACCGAGTGGATAAATCATCCCTGCTTCCATCCATACCAGCAAAGCTGCAGATGAACGATACACCACATACTATCCGCTTATTCACACCAACAAAATTTCTCTGCAGAAAAATCGTTTGGATGGAATCAAATTGGACAACTTTCACTGCACCTTCTGCCTTCCAACCACCTCCTATTTTCCGCTTCTCCAAAGTAACAAAAGCCTTGCATTCCTTCACAAAAGGGCACCAGAAGTGCAGAGGACCGATCTGAGTAAATGTTACCAAAAGTGAATCCATCCAGAACATGACCTAGAGACACTTCCACTACTTCTATTTTTCCTTTACCTCACTCTATGATAAAACAACACATAAGCAGCATTCGTCTTAATATCGTCTTCACCGGCTGGTGAAACATG
Source organism: Drosera capensis (assembly GCA_001925005.1). Lineage (NCBI taxonomy): Eukaryota > Viridiplantae > Streptophyta > Magnoliopsida > Caryophyllales > Droseraceae > Drosera > Drosera capensis. The sequence goes on along the minus strand of LIEC01009576.1, from coordinate 12,029 downwards.
ACTGTCGTCGAAGTGATACCATCTATTCTCGTCAATCAACTACAAAAAACAACAGAGCAGATAATGAAATCTTAATTTCAACCATTCACTAAGTGCTACAGTGTAAGTTGATGCAAGATGCTCCTGGAATCGAATCAGGATTTGATAGTTTAATTAGATAGAGAGAAGATATATTCAATTATCCATTCTAGCTAGATAAAAATAACAACCTAGAACAGTTGGCTCCAACACTGCAACACTGCAGTTCAAAGCAAGTTTTGAAGTAGATGAAAAAACCACAGCAGTCAGCCGCACCATCAATTTTAAGAGCTAAAATGTACAAATATCTAAGATAGGCATCCAGTGAAGTGAAATATGTTGTGATTGGATTTATTTCTGGAACCAAGCAAAGAGGTGTACATGGTAAAAAATGATCCAGGTCACCCAGGATTTCGAACAATGAAAAGCATAAACTACAGAAGATTAAGAAAGAAGGAAACACTTTTTAATTTGAATTACCTTTGCATGCGCCGAATAGTGTCCCCCGCCAAGTCCGCCATAGTGATTGCTAACAGCATATAGCTCATATACATGAGAAAGGCCAGATGAGTCCTTGCATTTCACATATTTGCTCAAGTCCAGGTTATGGACAGGAAAGCTCACAAAGGTATCAAGCTTATTCTTCAGGTATCTGCTATATGAGAATCTCTTTAAGTGAATAACAAGTATCTCAGGCAATCTCCATAAGTCAAGCTTCTTGGTTGCCTGCCTATGCTCCTTACAATGAGGGCAATACCTAGCATTAGAGAAAAAGACACAAGGAAAGCTTTAAACATGAAGGTCCAAAACAAAAATGTCATGTAGAGGGATTATTCTTATTATCAAATTAATTAAGAGAAAAAAAGATTTTAGCATACCACATGTCATCTGGTCCAAGGGGCTCCTCCTTCAAGAAAGCTTCGAGGCATGAAAACAAAGTTACAGTTTCTTGTCGGGTCTTTTTTGCAGCAGCTTTGTATACCACTGGAATATCCTCCAAGTTATATAGCTCAAGTGCTTTCTGGGTCCAATCAAGGACGACCCTTAGACATTGACCAGGCTTTAGAATGTAATCTTCTTCAACTTGCTTGACATTGTAAGCCCTCTCATCAGTTACAAATAGCGTAAACGATATCTCTCTGCTAGATAAGTCTTCTCTGACACTCATGGGCCCATTCCCTGTGGCAACCTGTGAATCACTGGTGATCATTTCATCACCCGATTCTGTAGTAGAGCAATTTTCATCGTCAAAATGAGCTCTTCTTGAGGTAACACACGTCTTCCTCAGTGGGGAAAGGACATGCTTGACCACAGAGTAGATATCAGCACCAGTTTCAATTTCTTCTGTGACAAAAGTAACAAGCGGCGTTCCAAAAAACTTTCTTTCATTAACCTTCAGATTGTCAAGTATGGACCTGGAAATCCATGTAAGGGGTGTAGTAAGAAAAGTGAACAGAAACTGAGAAATGACTATGTAATAAATACATTCATGAATGACACTCAGGCAACACCAGATCCCACAAGCTACTATAGGCGCATCTGACAAATCTATGAACCGAAATCGCCTGGGATGCTTTGCTCAATAGACAACACCAACCAGCTAGTTACACAAATGAATTACCTATCAGGAAACTGATGAAGTATCTCCAGTCTCTTTAGTCCAATCCGTTTCTTAGGAACACGATATGCAACAATGTACTCGTCATCCTTGATGGAAGACAATGGTTCCAGAGGAATATCCAGGAACTTATAGACCTTGTGTTCATATACCTAATAATTAAATAAAAACGGAATTAAACTCCAACACTCAAAAGTCTCAAAAGAGAAAACGAAAGAAAAAAAGGTCTATAAGTGGCATAAAAATCAGAGATTGACCTCAGCAAGCAAAAGGCTTTCATCACTTCTAAGACAACATTCAGCACTCAATGCCAGACAAAGATCTTTCCAGCAGCCATGCTTTGAAACTGTCACAGTATATGGCATAGGAAGCCCACACCCATCACTGTAAAACACAGTGACCGTCATTGTACGAGTCATAGATGAAGGCAGAGGCAAAGTCAAGTACATGAAAGGATCAAATGTAAAGGAAATCTTGTTGCAAACTGGGCAAACCAGCGTGGACTTGTATTGACCCTGCATATCATATCACCATTTTTCAATTAGCAAACCAGAGATGAACACTTTGCATTAAATTTAGTGAGTAGTGATTTCCACAATGATTTTCCCTCTTTTCAAAGCAAATTGCGAGAGCGGTAACACAATCTGTTTCAGAAATAACAATCCTCCAGTTTAACAACCATGGAAAAGAGGCATGTATGCGTCGTTGGTGCTATAGAAGCAGTGTAGTGGTTGCTGCAGTACTCGAGGTTGAAAAATTTATATAACTTGAAAATTTTATATTGTAACTTTTTTAAAATATACCGCCAAATTTTAGTTAGTAAACACACAAAAATTCGATTATACACATTTATCAAGTTACAATATAACATTTTCAACTTACAATATAAAATAGCCAACATGCAATATTCACAGTTGCTGCTGTTGCATGCAGGTATGTCCGACATTAATATTTCAAGAATCTCAATTTTGTCCTATTTCTTTTACCAGTTGCATTTTTCATGCAACATAAATGTCAGTGACTAATAAATAGGATGCGATCGGGAGTCTGCAAGTATTGTGGCCACACTTCTACGGTGTCCTTGTTCTAAAAAGTATAAGGGACAGGCTTGCTGCAAGGTGTGGGAGAACTGGAGTGTACAAATGGCAAAGGGGTCTAGTGCAAGAAAAGCAAAATCAGAGTGGTGCAGCGGAAACGTGGTGGGCTCATGACCCACAAGTCATAGGATCAAAACCTATCTCTAATAGTAATTTCCCAAACCCTGTCTTGAGACTAGAAAACTGGGTTGTTGGTGTGGTCTAGTGGAAGAAAGAAAAGGGAAAGGGTGACATGAATAATACATACGGGTTTCAACGTGTCAGGGAGATGACAAGTGGAAAAGAAGTTCAGATACAGTATGACATCATATAACCTTAGTGCGCAAGGCAGCAAAAGATGAAGCTCACCTGACAAATATCAACAATAATGGAATCATTTCTCGCCTTGTGATTTTTCCAACATTCTGCTGCGTATTCTTCGTCTGGACGGCCATCTGAATCCTTCATTTCAATGTAGGGCTTCTGCTTCACACGGTTCAAGTCCTCGTGTAACCCATCCAGCAAGAAGGCAAGAAGTTCCTTCATTAAAAAGAACAGATCTTGAAAGCATCAATATCGACTTGAACACCTTACAGAACATAAACGCTCTCTGAGCAAGTTTTTTTATTTTATTTTTTAATGAATTAAAAAAGATATCAAAGAACATGAAATTATACAAACTACCTTATAACATCAGAGTAGGTCTAAACCTACACGTTTCAAATTCATTTCACAGGTATAACAATTGCAGGCACGTTGTCTCACATTTGGAAGTCAATTTAAAAGCCATTATAAATTGAAATGCGATCTACATAGCAAAGCTTAAATCCACACAAAGATTTTCTTACAGTAGATATTCCATAGAAAAATTGCAAAATAAGTTAATCGATATAGCATCTTGTTGACGAAATTTGAAGATGTGAACTCACTTGAGAATCGTGTTGATTATACCCACTGAACTGTGGAGCAAATCGAGCCAGTTTACCCTTAAATTGGCGAGGTGCAATAGTACTTCGACCAGATGACCACATTTTCCTCAGCAGTTCACCAAATGCAAGAGCAAGCTCCCCCTAAGCAACCAAGAACCTAGGTGAGCAATTAACTTGACACAAAAAAAAAAAAAAAAAAGAGGGCACTAAAAAGTGACGCACGTGCATCCCAAGAGGATTTTGCTTGTTTATCTCATCCGAGTAATCCTTCAAGAAATACTCCACCAGTGGAGGAGTATGGACTAAGCATTGAAGCGCACTATTCATGAAGCAAGTGTTTCCAAGATTCTGTAACCCGGCCAACCCCCCTCTCTCACCCTTTCTCATGCTACCAAAACTATCATAACCATCTGTATCAGCAATGGATGAACCAAAAGAACTTCCAATATTAAAATTAGAGGTATAGCTGGTTGACCCATTCGAGAGGGTTGGACCTCCAGCAATCGTCAACGCTGACCTTGCTGGCTCCATTGTAACCAAAGCCAGTTCATTTCCGGTAGAATCACAGCCTTGTCCAAGAGCGGAATCTTCTTTGAATCTCGTCTCCAACAGAATCTGCAAACATGAGCAGTTCAGGTAACTCATCAGATAATATGATATACTATTGAGCACATAATTTGAACTCTTTGCATTGTAGCATTGATCCATCGAATTTCTTTATCCATGAAAACAAAAGACGTAATTAGAAACTGAAAGAAGAAAAGATTGAAATCTTTAATGCCCAGAAGCGGTCTTTAGAAAAAACAGAGCGCTATGTAAAATGAGTGACTAAAAAAAAGCAGATAAAGATAAGGGGAAAAAGAATGACTTCAGAGCCGAAAGCACAGAATATAAACCTTTCGAGCAGCATAGGCATTACAGCAAACATAACTTAATGAACTACATCTAAATTACTAAGTTTAAGCCCAACTGTCAAACATAATAGACTAATGAGAAGACAGGATAGAAGACATGGAAAGGTACATGGTAATTAAAGAAAAAAGGATGAAAGCCAATTGAACATTTAGAGATTGCCTATGCCAGGAACTGCTCATGTAATCAATCATGTATGTAGTGGTTTTACTCGAGGAGAAACTCTTGTAATACTTGTAGCATGCGTGTATGCAACCCTGCATAAAAGTTTAGGTTTTTAATCATTAGGCAGGGAGATGAGGGGTATGACTTATGTTGAGTCATCCCTTCCATAACTTGTACATAACATTATTATTTTCAATGGTAAAAAAAAAAACATTTAGAGAATGTTATTTCTAGAAACTTATTCTAAATCACAACCAACTCCTTTTGTGAGTGCAAGATGATGCAAATCATCCAAGACCTTATGGGGATTACTTGGAAATGCAAATGAAATAAAACTAGAGAGAGAGAGAGAGATGTTTCAACTTTTAAGCATACACACAGAAAGAAAGCATGGGTTATACTAATTACAAAATATGGCCTTTACAATATGAATCTACAAGGGAAAAGATTGTCACTGAGATGGTAATGACTAATTTTGGTCATTTTCCACCTAGCAGACTATAAATTACTCATTAATGCTCTTTCTTTGCATAAACTCCAAATTTTGTAAAACCAATGCGTTCAATGTTCAAAATTCTTTTTTCCATTGCATATATTCTTAAATAAAAGAACAACAGAAACCTGAACTAAGGCAACAATATATGACAAATTAGGTTCGGATGATGTATAAGTAATAATGGACGTATGTTTCTGCTGCAAGCCACAGTCAATTGGTTGCTGCAAGTTTGCTCATAGCCCAAAGGACCTATGCTGTGACTCGTGTCATACTTAAATAAGAAACTGCAGCACAAGTCACTAGAAGCGCAGGTCCCTTGAAATTAGTTGTTTCTGCAACACTAAATGACACACTTATCTAATAAAATGGCTTAGAAGTCAAAAAAAGGGTGTAGAAATCTAGTCAGAGCACAAGAATACGACAAGCTGTAAATACTCATGATGCAAAACTCAAATTTAGTTAGTATGCTATACTAACATCTTGGTCCATCAGCAGGTTAGCATCCTCCAATGTCTGGTCGAAGTTAGTCAGCTCAGAACATTTTATCTCATTGAAATAGTCCCTAAGAGAAACCTGCAAAATTAACAATAAAGGAATATAGTCACAGATGAATAAATCCTGATCTAATTCTCAAGCTTTGAATTTGATGCTTCCTTGGAATCAATTTAGCAAAAACTATGAAGCACCAAAATATTTTGGAGGGGTATGGAGAACCTTTCTGGAGATAAAACCTGCATTAGCTTCTATTTTGTTTTCAAGGTTTATAATATTTGGTAAAGATTCTGATTTAGCGGTTATCAAGCGCGTAAAGGATGATTTAGTATTATAAATGTAGAATCAGAATTGCAAGTTATCTAATACCCAATTCGGGCTGTGTAACAAGGTATGGTGCTCTGCTAAGTTGACTGTTCATAAGATATGAATGGCATGAAAGGCCTAAAAATAAATGAACAATCACCTTGTATTGTTCCAGTCCTTTTATTGCTGACACCCTTTCATAAAGCTCGCGGATAGAAGCCTGAAATAACATGAAGATTGGTAATGGCATATGCCAATTTAAAAAGATTGTTGAACAACATAAATCAACAGTGAAAAAGCAGTGGAACAATGTGCCACAACACGAAATCGTTGGCAAAAACATGGAATAGCTAGAAACTAATTGAAATTGTAAGATTGTATACCAAAAAAGGAATACATTTTTTTTCTGAGTGTTTCACCAGCCAATCCTTCACATTAGCCCTATGAATGATAGTCAATGAAAAAGATAAACTCGAAATCCATGGCAACACAGACTGATCAAAGAATAGTTTTCCAGGTTTGGAAGTAGAACACCAGGAACAAAAATAAGATGATGAATTCTTAAATTTTCAGCAAATTAGTTGAAAGAAGAAGAGTATCATACAAAACATGGCAAACACATAATGTCACCGATTCACAGGCGACAGATTCAGACCATTCACTCGTTCAATAAGTGTCTGATTCTCACAAACAAAATTTTAGGGAACTCGTCAACTGCCTTCAATCAGCTCTTTTTTCCCAGCTTTAAATATTAAGTAATGACTTAATTAAGGCAAACGGGACATCATCAAGAGCAAGTAATTATGAAAAAATTGCACTGAATCAACAAGCACTTATAAGACCTTGAATAATGATGATCGAATAGCTTTACATGGTAAAGGCTAATCAAAGGAAAACGATACCTTTCTACTTAATCTTATAACTGTTTGGCTGCCATCCCTGGAGTCTGTTACTTTAAGGCGAAGAGGGTAAACCTCCACATTGAAATTTTGCTGCATTAAACCTTGCAAAATCAATTTTCTAGGTAATGGAGGCCCTCCAGTGTACCTAAGGGAGAAAACAAATGTAATAGCACTCAGAACAACGAATGAAGCCTCAATCATCCCCAATGTGCTCGAGCACAATCAGAAGGTCTGTCCTAGGAAAGGATGTAATTTGGCATTCCTCACCAGTCAACTAGCTTATTCCAAACTTCTTCGGGAACCAAAACATAGTCATGCCCTTCCTCCAATGATGCAATAAGCTCCAAATGATCGTTTCCTTCATCCTTGGAATTCACAACTAAATCTGAATTGTCAATTGGACCAGGTCTATCAACAGTTATTTTTGGTAAATCTGCAGCCCGAGCATGAGTGGAGCGTTGCACAATCGAATCCTCATCCATGTCCTGTCCGACATATCTCTCCCAAGCTCTATACCACCTGCAAAATAGACAATACATATAATCACATTAGCAAACGAATTAGTAGAAAAAATTGAAGCCGAGAAATATCGTGAAGCCAAGAAATAATAGCTTGACATATATAGTTGGTCGACCTAAGGAGAAAGAGGAAGTGCTCCACATAATGTCAGCTTGCTTTAGGAGAATCTGGTGTTCAAAATTAAGGTAGGAATTGTACCTGCTGGAGACGACGAAGAATAGGTCGCCTTCCTTGAGATTGGAATTGGCTTTGGCGGTCAACTCGGAGACGAACTGCTTCTCCTGAGAAGGGGTTAAAGGCAAGCCAGAGACAGCTCCATTCTCCATCATCATCATCATCTCATGACCCGAATCAGCAATCGTCATGCCTCTTCCTATTTTCAAACCCTAGCACGCATCACCATCAGATCCAGCGGAGAGGGAGAGGGAGAGAGAGAGACTTGACTTACCAAAAACGAGGGGAGGATATTATAATCGAATGAATCTGCAAAGTGAATTGAGAATCGCTCTGAGCAGGGAAGGATTGATTAATGAAATTGGTAGATCAAATCGGAAATTCGAAGAATTGGGGGAGGAATATGCGTGGAGCCCTAGATTGCAGGTTTTTTTTATTGTGTTTTTTTCTTTTTGAGTAAGTTTTTGTTTTTCTCCAACCCCTACTGGGACTATCCACTCTTTTTCTCCTGTGTGGTTGTCCTGCAGAACACGGCAAGGCACACTTCTTCTTCTTCGTCTGCCTCGTTGTATCTTTTACCCCACTCGATTCGAGAGCATTCCAAGCAAATGCACAACATGCTCCGATCAATGTCATTAAACATACGACAAGTTAAAAAGAAATCCCTTAACATATTTTTTTAATATTTCATTTTCCTATATGTTCATATTATATTTTATTTTCCAATACTAAATACATTCATAATTTATTTAACTTACATTATTTTCAATGGAGTTTTATCCTTTTATGGGATCCATTCTAACTTCATTCTTCTTCACCCATCTTCTCCCTCGAGACCTTAACACACCATTTCCCTTCACAATTTCATCAACATACAGGGTAATCAATTCATCAACATCACATTCAACTTTTCATTATCATTTTCATCTTCTTTCTCATGCATTTCTTTCAATCCCATTACTTTCCTGCATCTTTTTCATTTAATTTTATTTCTTTCACAATCGAGTTGAGAATGGATAAAGCTCGTGACTGCTTGAGCATGTGAAAACTTTGTTTAAATGTCTCTTGACAATTCTTCTAAACGCAAATACATGTAAACTTTGAGATTCAAAAATGAAGAATGCGAGTGCTTGAAATCCAAAAATTCGAGATATGTGATTTTGAGCTAAATGTTCAATTTTTAATAATATAAATGGTAATATAAATCGAAATAGGTATAATTTGATTTAAAATTGATATTGTTGTTATGAATTATAGGTGATTTGTCATGGGCAATATAAAATTTCCTTAACCACGCATGCGACATCGAGCTCATTACATCGTGGCATATATATTATAGATCATGTTCATATTCGATATGATGTATTATAGACTTTGATAAATGTTATATAAAGTCGATTTTATACACTACACATATTGTAATATTTTGTTTATAGTAGATTTGATAGAAATGTGCAATCTCTCCTTTTGTATAGAAAATGATGTAACAAAACTTAGATGTATTAGTTATAATATAGTTAGTATGTTTAGACTACAAGTCAAGTAGAAAATTGCAATCAAGGTCAGATGCGAGTGAACAGACGGTTGCACATGAATGAAGATCGTGCAAGCCACCAGATGCAGAGTATTACAGAGGACTTTGGATGAACAACTACTGTATTGATAAGCAACAAAAGAACTCAAAGGCTTCAGGATGAAGGACTGAGCTTGCAGACTAAAACCAACATGACAAGGCATGAATTGAGTCAGATCTGAGTGCTCAGAAATTTTTCGAAATCTTCAAGGTTGGATTTGTCTCCAGTCATGTGTCCTGAGCATCCATTCATGCCTTGTCATGTTGGTCCTCGTCTGCAAACTCAGTCCTTCATCCTGAAGCCTTTGAGTTAATTTGTTGCTTATCAATGTACTAGTTGTTCATCCAAATTCCTCTATAGTAGTCTGCATCTGGTGGCTTGCACGATCTTTATTCATCTGTAACCGTCTACTCACTGGCATCTGACCAATACTGCAACTTCATACTTGACTTCTAGTCTAAACATACTGATTACATTATAACTAATACATCTAAGTTTTGTTACATCAATTTCTATACAAATGGAGGGATTGCACATTCCTATCAATCTAAGGTGTCTTCTTTGTTCCTCATAAGATTTTTCCCTATGATGCTTAGATCTTTTGAGCTCCTGCCCTTGTTCAGAGGAGATTTTCCTTTTGAGAGCAGCAGATTTCTCCCTGAGTCTGCTGCTCCTCGTCTGCAGATGGTTTCTCCCTCTTTTTGTTAGGATTTAGGGTGGAGGTTAGTGTTTCAAAAGCAGTTCTAACGCCCTTGAGTTCAGAAAAGTACCTATAATTTGGTTTCGAGAAGACCAAATTTGATGTCATTGATCCGCATATGCTCATCAATCTGTTGCTTGGTGGTCTGCAATATGGCATTGAGTTTGCGTAGTGCAGCAAACTATTGCTCCTTGAATTTTCTAAAGTTGGAGGTGTGGATTCGTTGATTGTGAAGATTTATCGATCTGTTTTGCCTCATCTGATCAATGACTCCGGCCGTTAGATTTCTTAGGGTCTCTCCAAAGTTGTCAAAGGTGGATTTTCGGGGTTCTTTTTCGGCTGCGAGGTCTGCTACATTTGGCTCCAAGACTTCTAGAAGATCATGAAAGGCAGTCTTGATCCATGAGTGCATTCCATAAATCTCTTGATCAAGCTGGCGTAGACGATACTCTGTTGTGTCCTCTGAGGTTGAAGAGGAAATTCTTTCACCTTGCTCATGTGGTTGGACAGAGAGAACTTCAACTTCATGTTCTTCAAAAGCTTTCTTGAGGTCTTTAATCACTGTTGGAGTCAGTTTGATAGCTGAGGTATCACTGTATATTGGTTCCAGGACTACAGAGGGTACATGTGGTTCCATTTGAACTAAATCAAAAGCAGATGGCGGAGTAAAGACTATGTGTTCAATGTCTCTGGATGGAATTACTTGTTGTGCCTCTACTACAACCATATTGAAGTCGTCTGCATCAGTTGTCTCGATTATAGGGGTAATGAACTCGTTTGCATGTGTTGGGACTGCGATGGATGTAACCTCATCTGCAAGTAAGTCTTCTTCAAAATCAGGAAATTCTTCTGTCTGTTGTTGAGTGACGTGCCCCTCGTATGCATGCTCATTAAGTGGTTCTTCTACTGCAAGAGCGAAGATCAATGGTGTTTTTACAACATATTCTTCAGTTGAGGACTCACTACGTCCTTCTTCTACTATTTGGAATGCTACTAGTTCTTTTTGGGTGATAGTTGAAGGAGCATCTTTTTAAGCAGCAGATGTTTCATCTGCAACATCCTCGTGTGCAGGAGTTTTCTCTGCTGCAGGAGGATCTTCAGATTTCTCTGCTGCAGTTGTACTCCATCAGCAGGTACTTCATCTATGATGTCATCCTCATCATTATGAGGGTCTTGTTGAGGTTGATTACCTCTATTACCATCTTCATTATCACCTGATGGTTGATGTTCTTCCAGATCAAATCGAGAGAGATATTCATAGACCTTCTCGGTGGCAGATTTGATGTGTTTCTCCAGAATTCTCTTGAGTTCTGCTTCAATCTCTGGAGTGTTAACAAACTCAACATGCCTAAGGAGAGCATGTCTGAGCTTTTTTGTCTTTAGTGTGGATTTCTTGAACTTAAGAGCTCCATTGATGAGGAAGTGAGGCTCCTTGGGTCTTATTGACCTACTTACTTCGTTCTTTTGGAGTTCAACCAGTTGATGAAATCTCCCCTTCCGTCAATCCAGTTATATCACCAATTAATGTTTGGAAATGGTCTGAATTGATTTGGTATAGTGTTTTGGGTCATTGAGGAATTAACTTTAGTTTAGTAGACCGTGTAGTTCTCCTTGTAGTCCTTCCTGGTGCCTTTTGAGTTGGTGTTGGTGTTATTCTTGGTCTCTTGATAGCTAGATTGTGTTGTGTCACAAACTTCTAAATCAATTTATCGTTTTCAATCTTCTTCTTCATCTTTACTCGAGTCCATTCTGCAAGCAGTTAAGAATCTATTACTTTCTGTTGCAGTAGGTTTACCTTGACTGCCTTGACTATCGATATAAATGAGTGAATGATCTTCTTGGGAGAGGGCCTTTCCTGAGTGGAGGTCATTGTTGGGTATAGGGTTAGGGTTTAAGGGTTAGGGTTAAGGGTTAAGGGTTTTGGGGTTTAGGGTTTTGGGGTTTAGGGTTTAGGGTTAGGGTTTAGGGTTTAGGGTTAGGGTTTAGGGTTAGGGTTTAGGGTTAGGGTTTAGGGTTAGGGTTTCGGGTTTAGGGTTTAGGGTTAAGGGTTTAGGGTTAGGGTTTAGGGTTAGGGTTAGGGTTAGGGTTTAGGGTTAGGGTTTAGGGTTTAGGGTTTAGGGTTTAGGGTTAGGGTTTAGGGTTAGGGTT
>LIEC01009575.1:0-78636 GCA_001925005.1 Drosera capensis | reverse complement strand
TTGTTATAATGTGACAAAAGTACGTTGTTACCTGTAAAAGTCCTGAGAATCAATATGACATGTCAGAGTATGTCATTAACCTGTAAAAGCCTTTAATATAGGCCAGTGATACTGAAATAGGGATTAACCTGCTTGACTTGTATTATTATTATCCTGTACGTGTTTAAACGTTCCTGATTGGCATATGATTGCTCGGTGTTGCTTGCATTGCATTCTGTTTGTGCATGGGAAATGCATGATATAATAAGCATGCCAGACCCCTGAGATGGATGTGTATCCTGTGTTACTGGGCTTTCAAGCTCACGGTTACATATTCGTTTCAGGTAATAAAGGGATCGTGGAGGGGACCGTTACATAGCGATGATGATTAGTTTCGACTTTCTGTACCATTTTGCTTATATTTTCGGAGTACGATTTTTATGTAATTCTAGACGATGTAAGTTGGATATTTATTTCTAGATCCTATGTTTCTGATACTTAAACCCCTTGTATTCCTGTCGCTTTGCTTCGAAGGAAACTTTGGAGCGGCGGTAACGCCACGTGTTTAGCAGGTATTGGACAGGAAATCCCGGGGCGTTACAGAATCAAAGAAGACGGAGTCGTTGATCAGAATCCAAGGAGTAAACTCGAGTCCACGGGTTAAGAGAATGAATCTGTAAAAGTGTTTATTTCTCAAAACCAATCCGAAGTTGAACATACATGTGTTTTAAATAAGAAAACCAACGAAAACGATAAAATCTTTTTAGAAATATGAAAAGATGCTCAAACTAATCAAATCTAAACAAGCTTTCAAAAGAAAATAAGAAACAAGAAACATATAGACAGCAGAAATATATCCAGCCGACTCCTTTAAAAAAAATGCCCTGCATCATTCCCCTCCATTTAAACAGAACTCGTCTCAGAGTTATGTGCTCGATACAAAGGCGCAGTTGCATGATACATCGTAAAAATCTGAGACGTTGAAAGATGATATTCCGAGTGAACAGGGCAAATCTACCACATATGCATTATCATTAATGTTCTTCAAAGTTCTCTAAGGTCCATACTTGCTTTGCTTCAACTTGTAGTAGGTGCCCGCAGGAAATCGTTCCTCAAGAACACCATAACCATATCCCCTTCCTTGAACACCTTTGAACGGCTATGGTTGTCAGCAACTCTTCAACCTTTTCCCTTAATATTTTCCCTTCTGTCGGACTCATCCGATAATATGGAAGGTTCGATAAACTAGCTCCAGGAATAAGCTCAATGTGATGCTGAATATCCCTCATGGGAGACAACTGGTCTGATAATCCTTCCGCAACAATCTCTTTAAATTCTTCCAGTAATGATTTCAACTTGGCATGTACTTCCTCTGCTTGTTTCAGTTGTCCATCCAGAATCGGTTCACGGCCAACACATGTATCGCTTTCGAATCTTTGGCATCTGCAAGGAACTCGTGTTCTTTATCAACAATAGCAAAGAAAGAACTATGTTCCAAGTTGGAAGCTTTACGGTGGTCTGAAGTCGGAGCGACTGCAATCTTTCTGCCTTCCCATACAAACACATAAATATTTCTTCGCCCCTTGTACTCAACATCTCTATCATACTGCCACAGTCTTCCCAACAAGACATGGCTCGCGTCCATGTCCACAACATCACAAATAACTTCATCGTTGTAATATTTTCCTATGAAAAGAGGTAATCGAAAGATTTCTATCACTTTTGTTGTTGGCTTCTCTAATCCATCCAATAGAGTATGGATTCGGGTGCGGTTCTGTAGAAAGATTCAGATATTCAACTTGTCGTTTGGCCACAAAATTCTCACAACTCCCACTATCCACAATCAAGTCGCACACCTTTGATTGATGCTGCAAAGTGACCGAAAAACGGTGTGACATTGTGAATCATCACTCTGCTTGTCCCCAAACAAAATCCTTTGTATCACGCAGCTGAAACGATCACCACCATCTTCACATGGAATCTGAAAGTCTTCTTCCTGGTCACGAGTATCTTCATCCCTTCATACCTCGTCTTCATGCTCTCCATGGTCGTCCTCTTCTACCAGATTCACGGGTCTATGCTCTAGGCACACATTGGAGCGATGATCCATCTTTCCACACCTATAGCATTTAACCCCCATGGTTTTGACACTGGGAGTTGTGTGCTTTTGGTGCATTCCTGCCAACAAAAATTGCTGCTTGTTTAGAGTTGTTGCTCCAAGTGTTGCTCCAAGTGTTAGGCAGTTGTTGAATTTGGCCGATCTGCAAATGTCCAGAGATCAAAGGAGATTTTCCCTTGTTTGCTGCAGAGAATGATGTTTCAGGAGTGTATCGACGAGAGTAGTCCCAAGATTTTCTGGGTACAACTCATGAGCTGTAGTTGGACACCTTGATCAGCATGGCCGAACAGATTTGCAGAAAAATGGTGACCAAAGCTCTAGGACACCCTCATCACAGGAGATGCATATAGTAGAGGTATTAGATTACCCTTTTCTGTTAACGATCTGAAGCATCATTTGCCCTTGTTAACCCTCCCTTGTTGAAAACTTCATCTAGACGTTAAACTACTTTACATTTTACTTGCAAAAGGTCCCGAAATGTAACTTCTTATGATCCATTTGGTTTGGTGGTAAACAACAAATTTTAGAGGGTTAAATTTAAGTTATCAACTTTGAAGCAAGTGAATGAAATCTACAATTTTTAACCCTCTAATATGACCCCCGTTGCCTTAGGACATTAATATGAACCATGTAATAAAACCATATAATACTCACATATTTCCTCAACCATCTACAATTTTTAGGATATTAATATGAACCATGTAATAAAACCTTCCAATAGCTTACCCCTTCACTGATCTCTTTATCTTTGTACAAATTATATGCTTCAGCAAAGTGTCCATGTTAAGAATAGATTACTATTGAAAATATTGCTATTACATATATAGATCTCGCTCACTCCACTCATTGCCAATTGGTTATGAGTTGGAACCCATAGGTTTAGTAATCGGCAAAGAGATTTCAGTACTTCACGTGCAGATCATGACTTAGTAGTAGTATAAAATATCTTGATCTTGAGAAAGACAGAACAATGATGAAAATGCAGGAGGATTCAAAGAAGCATGAGAAGGATGGTCATGGCATGTGGACTGGAGATCAGGAGTATAGAGATGCTGACCATGATACTAACAAGGACTCAAAAATCCAATCCCTTCCTGACAAAAGTAAGCCTTCCTGGAAAGGTAGATTTGGGCATTTGGCATC
The DNA here is from genome assembly GCA_001925005.1 of Drosera capensis. Taxonomy (NCBI): domain Eukaryota; kingdom Viridiplantae; phylum Streptophyta; class Magnoliopsida; order Caryophyllales; family Droseraceae; genus Drosera; species Drosera capensis. The sequence goes on along the minus strand of LIEC01009575.1, from coordinate 75,395 downwards.
TAGCAAAGATAAAAGTGCCTTAAACAGTGAGTCAGTACTGGTTCAGTCACATCTAATGTAGTAAACTCTGCTGATGTCAAGTAAATATTGCAATTTAGTTAATCGCTTTTCATGTGTGCTGGTACTTCTTGTAAGTCCACAATGTTTTATTAGGCGATATCTTTGTCTGATTCATTTGTTGGCAATTGATGAAATTCAATAACTTCATGGATTTTAGGAATAGAAAGTCCATTACCGGATTTTTACGATGGATTTCTTCCATATTTATAAAAATCTTGTATTCTTGGCCCTTGCTCTTTGAACTAGAATGTTGTAGCCCATAACTCTCTTGCTAGTTGCTTGTTGCAACTTGCTAGATTTGTTTCTTTTTCCCGTGTTTTTCTTGTGCATCACCTGAGTTGCTCCAGGTGTACATGCTACCATCACGGATTTACCATGAATCCTCTCTTTCTGTGTGCTTCATGGAGTTAGTAACGTATGATTGTAAGTGAAAACTGCACAATATGATGAAAACCAATCGTTCCTTCAGAATTCAACTTGTTTTATCTATTTTTAATTAAACCAAGATAGAAATGTAACTATTAACCACAGATAAATTATATATGATATCATATTATCGAAACATAACCTACTATCCAAACATGCAATGATGTCATATAAAATTTCTAATGAAATATTCTAATTCTCAGACTTCCCTTACTTTTCTTACTTTGCTCACTTAGTTTCATAAGAATCTATTGGTATTTATTAAAAGGCCAAAAAATTTCAATTCTTTCTTTTTTTTTTTAAATGTTTGTGCCAAGTCAAAATGTTGCACAAGTAAAAGTGAGGGAGTTTTTTTTTGTGAAACTTGGAGTCTATCAGTGATTACTTGCAGTGGTGATAAATACTATGTATGCACGAGTTTCTAACTTCACTTTATTCTAACTGGTTCTTTGAACACTAAACAGTAAACATATTAACTGTTTGCCTAAGTCATGTAATTTGTTCAAATTTCTGAAGAAGATAAATATACAGAGTCAGAAAGTTATGCAGAAGGAGACGAAGAAAGAGATTTGTCGATCCAAGAACTTGATCGGTCTAAATGGCAAATCTGCACTCCAAGTTATAAGCATGTGCCTGTTGATGTATGATCAACTCCCTCCACCCTTTTCTGATTTTCAGTCGTATTAACTTCTTGGCTTATATACGCTCTTGAACTTAAATTATGGCAGTATCCAATAGCTACTCCTAGTCAAAAATCCGAAATTTGTGCTCAGGTGTTGAATGATCATTTGGTCTCTGTTATTTGTGGGAGTAAGGTTTTTAAGCACAAGCATCGGAACAAGTATGAGATAACCCTCTCTAAATGTGAAGATGATAGGTAAACTACCAAACCTCTGGTTGTTTCTTTTGAGCAATTGTACATTTTTTTTGTTGGTAAGTTTCAGCATGTGTTTTTAAGGCAGAAGACACAATCCTTTTTTGTTTCACATGTGGACGATATGATGTTTGGAAGTTCTAAAGACGGACAATCTGCTGTATGCGTACGGGGTCCTGTGCCCAATTTTGAATCTTTAGTATGCCTCATAATGCATTATCTGCTTATGCAAGGTAAAAGGTTTGTGTGTCTTTTGCACGAAATAGAGGAAATGAGGACAGAGAAGTATGCCTTATTTTCCTTTTAAAGATATCTTCATTACTGATACTTGTTCTTGTTGAGGTTATGTGTGAGCAGGTTTACCCACATCGACCGTGGAGAAACCGAAAGAGTAGAATATATATATGAGGAACCCATAACCCATAAGCTTAGGCTTTTGGGTTAATAGTTGGGCGCAGTTCATATGTGTATTCTACTCAGGTCCGTGGTTTCCTCCCTTGGGCTCTCCCCTGAATCCTAACAGTTCTCACAATTCCAAGTTGGAAACAAATAAGGCTTTTATCATTAATGCATGTTCTTCTAACGCTTAAAGCACAGGTAACTCGCCTTCAACTTGTGCCATAGTTAAATATGATAAGTTTATCCTGTTTTAATTGTGTTAGGCTAAGATCATTATTCTTGGTGGGTGATTGCTTTGTATAATCATGAAAATTTGATCTTTTGATGGTTTCAGATTTGAGCTGGACGTGTGGGTAGAGTTACTAAGCTCAACTGTGGAAAACGCAGAAGATCTCTTGAACAACCTTGAAAATGACATCATTTATGCAGATACTCCAGATCTTATTCAAGGCTGCTTCGCCGGTGGGGACTCCCACTCCCAACCCTTTCCTCCATATCCAATAAAAATGGAAAACACTTCTTGTGTCACCTATTGTTGGTAGAAAGCTGTTGTTATTGTAGGATGAGTTTAGATCTCTAATTCTGTTTCGCAAACTTCCTTCAGCTTTTAACTTGAGGTGCATTGAGCGTGTGTATGGTGTCCATGGGAATGATATGATGAACTCATTGCATGAGGATCCAGTTCAGGCACTGCCTGTGATCTTAACTCGCCTCAAGAAGAAACAAAAGAGTGGACCGAATGCCCGCTCAGACTCCAACAAGATATGGGCTGAAGTTGATAAATGGAATCACGACAAGTCGCTTGATCATCGTAGCTTTGACTTCAAGGAGCAAGATTTGAAGAGCCTGAGCACGAAATGTAAGTTGATCGTTGTAGCTTATATTGTGCCTATGAGGTGTTGCTTTAGGACAACTGTCTTTGTTCTTTCATGGATGCGAGTGTATACATTTGTTTCACTGCCATATTCATACTTATGTTGGGAGATCGCTTGGGATAATCTGAACTTCAAAATTTTAGATATACAGTTGTATCAGTAAATGTTTGGAGAAACATTAAAGTTTTTTCCATTTTTCATCAGGCGATCTTTTTTTAATTTTTATTTTGCTTTCCTCTGTGTTACTTTGGATCTTGCGGATTATAGGAGGAGGAGAACACCATTAAAAGCAGGGTTTTTTGCTTCTGTACGAGGATCATCTTTTTTTCTTTCTCAAAATGATATCTGTCCTCAAACACTATGTGTGGGGCCTCTAAGTTCTACCATGAATTAAGCTTTTGGTAGTTCTTCTTCCCATGATCAGAGCTTGTGTGACTATATAGTTCACAGGCTCGAAATTTGAATGCTATAATTGCCCTCTTACTTTTCATTACATTATTCACACTTTCACCCTAAAAATGAAACTCATTTGAGTTGGACAGCAAGATATAAGATTCACACGTTTTACATTTCAAGTTTGAGCTTTGGATTACGTGATTCATTTTTAGATAATAGTTTGATGTAACGGTGGACAGTGGTTTATCTTTCTTCGAACTTGTTTTCCCTTGTTTTCTTGCGTGCCAATTCAGCTGTTCAAAGTGCCTCATCGATCATGTGTCTCGAGTCTCATGAGTGCTTCAAATAAATGATGACAGCCTTCGTATCTGAGATCAAGAAGACTGAACAGAATCATCAGGGAGAGGTTGATGCACATCTGGTTCTTGAGTACTCTGATGCTGATGACCTTAACGACATGTATAAGCTTGTGAATGTTTCAGCAGGACTTGGCAGAACCAAAGCTAAGGCCAACCAGGTTATGAGACTTTGGACTACCTTCTTGCAGCCATTGCTGGTTGCTCCTTCGCAGCTTCACAGTACTGAAACTGATGGTGCTAACAGTGTAGGGCAAAGCGATGGAAGTCCTGGTGCATCTGCCAGTGATGTGAACTCTGCGTATCTAATGCGTGCAGATAACAATGATGATTGCACAATAATTGATGTGCCTGTTGAGTTTGATTTTGGTGATGCAGAAAAGGTTAAACACGGTAACATCACTTGTAAAAGAGTTCCTGAAACGCTCATCAGTTCCATTTCATCGCCTGCTGGTAATTCTGCAGGAAGCATTCCGCAACAAATATCGACAGGTCTGTTTTCTTTTTCTTTTCTTTATTTATTTTTATTTGGATTTTATTAGAATGAAAGAATGGAGTCCCTTGTGCACGTAATACCTGTCATTATAGAATTGAACACTTCCCCTGGATTGACTTCCAAATTCATCATATTATTTTATTTTATTGTTTGGTTTTATTTTTGCTGAAATAAGCATGTCCCTTTTTATAGGTACTTTCACTATTCTCTACGAGGTTTCCCCAGAAAATTTTGCAAATAGCCGTTGGAGGGGGATTTGTGTAAGCAATCTTATCCAACTGAAAAAAGGGGCTCTTTTCTCCAAATAAAACACAAAACTTTCTCCCAAGCAGAGGCAGAAGAATAAATAAAGCATCATTGATGCACCCACATAAATCGTCAGAAAGTGTTGATTGGGGAGTTTAGTTTGTTTGAGAGAAATTCCCTACAGCTATCTTGGTGTCAACTAATTTCTTACTGACTAAATATATATATCGTGTACCTTATCAAAAAAGAATATGTATCGTGTTTTAACTACACAAGGAGGGAAAAGTGTTGGGCATTCCCATTGCATCGTAGACCGGCTTTTCCAATAGGTTTTGATATTAAGGAATTAACTAAGATTCTTTTATCTTTTTACATTTTTTTTTCTTGTGATCTTCCTATCTTTGTTTTGTCATCAATCGAGTATTAAACATAACCATTTGATGTGATGGCACGGCTTTCGGATAAAATTATATTTTTTGTTAAAATAGATTTGTGTGGCATTCTTGATACATCACTTGGCTATCAAATAATAAAGCTCAAATATTTGGAAATAAGTTTCCTAGTCAAGTTGCATTTGCAACTTTTGATGTCATTCTACTACTACAACACATTACCCCATTTTTCAACTTTAGCGAACCTTAAGGTGCATCCAGGAATTTGACCCTTATCTGCACTTTGTGCTTCAGGTGGTGAATCCTCTGGGGATAAGTGCTCCAGGGAAAGAGCAAGAAACAGAATGATGTGCGAAACGATGAGTTTAATGTCAAAGCTGATACTGAACATGAGGCTGATAGATGTGCTGATGCAGATTACGATGGAGAGCATGGGATGGAATTGCCGCAGCCAACAGGTGACTTGATTACTCTGTCGTGCCTGACAAACTGTGCCCCTTCCACAGCTCACTGCAGTAGCAGTAACAACAACTACACAATTTTCTATGGAAATGTTGACTTCTATGTGCTTTTCAGGCTTCATCATGTAAGATACCATTTATGTCTTATATTAAAAATCATCCTCAATGCTCCAGGATGATTTCCTGATTGTCACCAAAACCTGCTTAATGAATCCTCTCTCTTCTTTATGTTCAGGAACTGTATGAGCGGATACTAGCAGCAAAAATTATTTCTTCTGCAAAGGAACAAAAAGATTCCAAAGATCCTGACCTGTCAGGTCCCTATACGAGGTAATTTAAGCTTGTAGTTTGTCGATATGGATTCTTTGGCTAACAATTTATCCAGTGATGCAGTTTGTATCTGTTGGGGTATATTGATTGAGATCTCAAACGCACACAAGCAATTGTAAGATAATAAAGCGAAACGATGAACACAGAAATTTAACGTGGTTCAGTCAATTTGACTTAATCCACGGTCGCACCAACACAAGGAATTCACTCTCAGATAATTAGGGTTTACAATTACAGGGTATAACCAAACACCCAACTTGAGCCAAAAAACCCATTCAATAACGAAACCCAAATCAGACTCCACAACTCAACAATCTCCCACTTGGAGACTGATCACATCAACTGCACTCCAATGCAATTCTAACAAACCCAAAACTGCAACTCCTTCAAGCTAGTGCGGCGCCTTCTCAATAATTAACCATGAAGGCCAGTTGAAGCTAAGCATAGCTTCAACTTCTATGTAGTAACTCCCTTGGTCAACATATCTGCAGGATTCTTTGACCCAAGAATCTTCCTTAGTGACAAAGTGTCATCACTTATCAACCCTCTGATGAACTGGATATGCCTTGTCTTCGCATGGAACACAGGATTCTTCGCGAGATGAATCGCACTCTGACTGTCGCTGTAAAGGACACTGTCATCTTGCTTCCTGCTCAACTCCTCAAGAAGGTTTTTCAACCAAAACATTTCCTTCACTGCTTCTGAAAGATTACATTGCATCCCTACAAGGAGATGCGTGAAATGAAGCACCAGAATCCATGATCCAGGATTCAATCGGGCACTCAACACAGCAAATCAGTGCATCATCTACATCTTCATGTGCTACATTTACTGAGGTGTCCGGCTTCATTTCCTTCGGAGCTGTACACTGCCTTCTGAAATGCCCCTTCTTCTGACAATTACAGCAAATTGTATCCTTGCGAGATTTGGACTGTCCTCGTTTCTTGGACTTTGACCTGCCACATCATGAACTCTGCTCTTTCTCAGACTTTCTACCTCTGCTATCTGTACTCAACAGAGAACCTGCAGTTTCTCCAGAGTTCCTCCTACGAATATACTCATTTAGAATCAAATCCCTGATTCCATTGAACGCCAATTTCGTAGTTCCCGACGTGCTGGCTACCGCAGTCACCGTTCCTGACCAACTATCAAGCAACGAAGATAACAACAATAGTGCTTGTATTTCATCATCAAAGACAACTTGTACTGACGTCAATCTCGACAGTATAGAGTTGAACTCATTCACATGATCTGTAACAGACGCACCCTCTCGCATCTTCGTATTAACCAGTTGACGAATCAGAAATACCTTATTCGATGTCGATGGCTTCTCGTACATGTTTGATAGCTCCTGTATCAAACCATACGTTGTCTTCTCGTTCACGATGTTATACGCAACGTTCTTCGCCAGCGTCAATCTGACAACGCCGAGAGCTTGCCGATCCAGCAAGTTCCATTCTGCCTGGTCCATCGCATTCGGCTTCCTTTCTCCCAGAGGAAGGTGTAGCTTCTTCTGATACAGATAATCCTCGATCTGCATCTTCTAGAAACCGAAATCGTTCCCATCGAACTTGTCGATCTTTACTTTGCCGTCTTCTACCATTGCTCCCACTCGTCTGAGAAAACCGTAAGCTCTGTTAAGGAATCAACGAGGAAAAATGACGATGTCGAGTGAAACGGAGGTTCGCCGTGAACAGTACCTGTCGCTGAACAGTACTCAGCACTTGCCGCTGCCGGAACAGTACTATCGGAACAGTACTATCGGAACAGTACTGTCAAAAAATATGTTTGACACCATAGAAACACTACATAACAAACTCTCACTAAAATTCACAATCCTCAATTGATTTGATACCCATATGAGCAACATGCTTATGAAGCACTTTGGTGACAATCCCTTAGTGAGCGGATCCGTAACCATGTAGTTAGTACTGATGTGCTCTATGGACAATTGTCCTTTCTATACTCTTTCTTTCACAGCTCAAAATTTGACGTCTATATGCTGTTATTGTTTTTAGCATAAAGGACTGTTGTAGATTTCAGACTATCCTGACACCCAGCAAAATCAGAGTCGGTATACCCAATGATCTCAAGCTTATCCAACCTCCGATATATGAGCATGTAATCTTTTGTTCTTTGTAAGTATCGCATGACCCTTTTGGTTGCTTTTCAATGGTCTATTATACGATTGCTGAGATATCTGTCTAGTATCCCAACTATGTATGCTAGATCAGGTTGTGTACAAACTTGAGCAAATATTAGACTCCCTACAGCCGAAGCATAAGATGTCTTCTCCATTTCCTTGGTTTCAAAACCATTCTTTGAGCACTGATTGAGACTAAATTTATCTCCCTTAACAACAGGGGTGTCACCTGGTTTACAATCCTATATGCCATATCTCTTAAGAACCTTATCGATATAGCTCTTTTGTGAGAGTCAGAGAACACATTTGAGGCGGTCTCGATATATCTTTCATTTCAAATGTTTTTGAAAGAAATCTCTTAATTTCATGCAATAAGTCTATATCGTTGCTGACAAGCAGTATATCATCAACATATACAACTAGAAAAATATGTTTACTGCCACTGAACTTGTGGTATATATAGTCATTAGCTATATTTGGTTAAAAACCAAAGGATGTAATGGCATTATGAAACTTGTGATACCACTGACGGGAAGCTTGCTTGAGCCTATAGATGGATTTCTTTAATTTGCAAACCATTTTCTTTGGATCTCCCGAAACAAATTTTCTGGTTGTTGCATAGAAATTATTTCTTCAATCTCATCATTAAGAAACACTGTTTTAACATCCATCTAATGAAGCTGAAGATCAAAATGTGCCACAAGTGCCAATATTATCATCAGAGAGTCTTTCGATGAAACAGGGAAGAAAGTCTCTTTAAAGTCAATGCCTTCCCTTTGAGTGTAGCCCTTGACGACAAGACGAGGTTTAAATCTTATGATATTGCCCTTTGAATCTTTCTTAATTTTAAATATTCATTTGCAACCAATGGGTTTAACACCTTCGGGCAATGAGACAAGCTCCCAAACGTCATTATCACTCATGGACTTAGTTTCATCGTTCACGTCATCAATCCACTTTTGAGATTTAGAACTTTCCATGCCTGGCGGAAGTTGATTGGATCATCTTCCATAAGTCCAAAATCTGTTTCTTATTTCTGAAAAAAGTGTAAGGTTCGAGTTTCAACCTAGAGAAGGGGGGGGGGGATGAATAGGTTGTATAAGACTTTAGTAGTCTTTTTGTGCGGAATGATGATCTTGTGCAGACTAATACAGTATGCAGACTACTCAAGCAGTCTGCAAATGAGACTATCTCGTATGCACTTGAGATTTATGACTCTTTTGAGTCTTTATCTCTATTTCAGGTGTGATGATTTATCAGGAGCAGTTCTAAAAGCAATATAAAATGAAAGCAGTAAATTGACACAAAGTTTATACTGGTTCAGAAACTCGATATCAAATGATAATCGAGAGCTTAGTCCAGTCTTCCCTTAGTGACCAGTGTAGTCAACCTAAGAGGGAAATATCACTATCTTCTTGTCTTTTAGTTTACAAGAAAACTTCCTTTCACAAGCTTTCTAACTTGTATGAAGGTAGAAGAACCTAGATCTTTGCACAGCTCTGAGTCTTCAGCTCTACTGCAAGAGTTGTTCTTCTGCAGACTAGTGATACTTCTCTTTTCTGTATCTTCTCGATTTAGCTTATTTGAGTATGCCTTTGAATGTGTATTACTTTTCACGCTTGCCTTTTTCTTACACAACTCACACACATTCAACGAGCTTTAAAGATTCCCTTTTATATGGCTGAAGGAACGAACCTTTCTTGTAGACAACCCATTGTTCCTGGAGGGTCACTTTCCCACTAGTGTTTGCCACCATCTTATTTTCAACGCTGGTATTCCACTATCCCCAGTTTTTGTGCCATTGCTACTTTAATTTGAATCTCCACTTGAATGACTTCAAATCTTTAACCTTATGCTGACAATCATCTCTACTGCAATCCAGCCTACTGTACCACCTTGTCTGCACACAGTCTCTGCTGCAATATCTCGTCTGCATAGTTTAATTCAGCTTTATGCCTTGCCATCGCGGTCTTCGTCTGCAAGCTCAGTTCTCGTTGTGAAGCCTTCAAATCTTTTGTTGCTTGTACATATATTAAATGTTCATCTAGAGTCCTTATAGAAGTCTACACCAGGTGGTCTGCATCTACAACCGTCTGCACTCCTGCATTTGACCTCAACTGCAACTTTCTACTTGACTTCTAGCCTAAACAATCTAACTATATTACAATTTATATATTTTAGTTTGTTACATCAATTTCTATACAAATGGAGGGATTGCACATTCCTATCAGAAAGACAATAATATCTTCCAATATTTCCAAGTTTACCTCATGTTCTTGGAGAAATATAATGTAGTCATCCAAATTTGCACTTCTCCTTTCTCTAGTAGATCTCCTTAATGACACTTAAGATTGTTAAGATTGTTAAGAAATTTCTTAATCAGGAATTTGATTAGGGAGATTATTAAGATTGACTTGAAATGGAGTTATTTCGTGATCCATGTGAGGAATGACAACACTCTGATCATGATCAATAACAATTAAGGGTAGAGACACACGTTCTTCAAAGACAAAATCTCTAACTTTATCTCCCCACCCCCCAAACTCAACATCCTCAAAGAACCGAGCATTACCCAACTCATAAATAGTTCTTGAAGTGGAATTATAAAACTTATATCATCTAGACCTTTCAGAGTATCCAACAAAATAACTACTGATTGTTTTAGAGTCCAGTTTCTTTTTTTTTTTTGCCTATAAGGTCTTGCCTCAGCTCGATAACCCCAAATATGCAAGTGCTTTTTACTAGGCTTTTTTCGAGTCCATAGTTCATATGGGGTTTTAATATATGACCCAAACACTTATGCCAGAGTGATAAAGAATTCTCATTGATTAATTTTCTTTTAGTACCACGGGAACGTACATGTAAGGTTTCATTATGAGAGACAATTATATCAAGCAAATATAGGTTATCATATCCGGATAAAAGACCAGAACCAATAAGATTTGAACCTTAAAAAAGACTAAATTCATTGTTTCCAAATGAACAAGAATAACCAAATTTGTCTAATGCGAAAACTAAAATTAAATTCCGTCTAAATGACGGTATAATAAATGTCTCTTTCAAATCCAAATAAAATCCAGTCTTTAATAATAACATAATAATTCCAATAGCCTCAACTTCAACCTGCTTGTCATCACCTACATGATGTATCTTTCATCATCGCTCTATTTTCGGCAGCTCTCAGGCAACTCTGCATAGACACACTTATATGAGTAGTAGCACCATAATCTACCCACCAAGAATCTTTGGTTATCGAAATTAAATTAACCTAACAACAAACAAGAGTAAGAGACATGTCCTTTTTTGCATGCCAAACGTGGTATTTGGTGCAGTCTCTCTTCTTATGATTAGTCCCCTTACAAAAGAAGCAACCAGATTCCGTAGTTTCAACTTTATTTTCCTTATTTTGCTTCTTCTGTTTCAACTTTCCTTCCTTATTTTTCCTTTTCCTGTTGTTTGTAGAGACCGATGCCAAATGAGCATTTTCTGTCTTATCTTGCTTTATTCTCTTTTCCTCTTGCACACAATGTGAAATGAGCTCATTAAGAGTACATTTCTCATTTATGCAGTTGCAATTGGCTTTAAACTGATTGAATTGTGCAGAAAAAGAGATCAAAACTAAATACACAAGCAGTTCCTTAGGTAATACCACCTTGAGTGCCTTTAATTTTGAATCAGTATGAGACATTTTCAAAATGTACTCCCTTATGTTCCCTTTGCCTTTATACCTCATGGAAATAAGATTACTCAAAACAGTGCTAGTTTCAACCTTTTCGTTTTTTTGCAAAACGTTTCTCAAGTTCGGCAAGGAACGATTTGGCATTAGCCTCTTCAGACATAGTCATTTGAACATTTCCCCTAAATGACTCTGGAATTGCATATTTCATGATTATAAGACTCATGCCATTTGAACGTTCCATTTCTCCATCTCCCTCTTTTCATCAGGGGTAGATGTATCCTTAAGAGCAGCAGGTCGCTCAATCCGAATTATAAGGTTTAGATACATGCAAATGAGAACTATCATTACGTTCTTATTTCCATTCCTTAAAGTTTATGCCGTTAAGCACAGAGATACTGTTAATATTTGCAGATATTGTAGCAGCGGAAGTATTGACTGAAAAAGAACAAAAGATAATATAAACAACAAGCTCACAATTATTACTTAAATATAACTTTAATTTACAGATTCAAATAATGACAAATTCCCATCACAAGATACCTAGCACAACATTGATTTTAGTCTTTTGATAAAAAATCAACTTGTAAGTGGTCTCTTTACTTTTCTATATAACTAACCGTCATATCTTTACTTTTCTATATATTTTAATGAATATTTTTTATAAATCATGATAACTATTATGATGATTAACAGTTTATAAATAGACTGGGATATAGATGTAAATCAAGTGCTTTTGTCAATTTAAACACATCATTGGAGTTTCGTTTGCAATTATCACTATTCAGAGGTACGATATAATGTGTCCGTCTTCAGTTTATTAGATCTTAGATCTAACAGTTAATATCAAAGCGACCTCAATGTTTTGTTTGTTTTGATATATTCTGTTTGTACAGGATTTTTATCGGTAAATATAAAACATCAAGATATGGATATGAGATTCTTTGACTCACAAATTGACTAATATAAGAAGTTTCACACAATGCTATGTTATTCAATTTGAGAACGATTGTTCTGTTTTTTTGTTTGAGCCTGAGATGATGTCCATGGTACCGCGCCATCTCTGTGTCCGGGTTTCGTGTGAAATTGAGAATGATTTGTGGACTCATCAAGTATATTAATAGAGGGCCTACTGGACTTGTATGGTACATTATAGTACATATTGTCCCTTCGTAAATCTTCTACATGGAAATCATGGGGAGAATCCCCATTCCACTTTCCCCCACCTCTTACTCATCATTTCATTTTCATTTACGCTCTATTCCTTATCTCAATGTCATATTTCACCTTCTTCAATATATTTTCATAATTCCATTATTTTATACCAACAACAAGAACAAATCAAAACAACCCCATTATACCAACAACAAGAACAAATCAAAACAAACCCAAATATTTCTCTCACTCTCTCTTTTTCATTTTTAAATTTTGAAACAATCACACGCTCACTTCTCCCTCTTCCCTCTACAAAAGGAAACAAGACGGTCCAGTTAGCCAACCAATCTATGTGACACCTATCTTCATCTTATTATTCCTATTGAAGCTTTATCTTTCATTTTTCAACTAGAAGAAAAGCATTCCACATGCTTAAAAACATGTGACACTACAAAAAAATAAAATAAAATAAATGGCCATTTTGCGATGGAAATGGAAAAAATACGTTGCAAACGTGAAAAGCGATGGATTTTGCCACTTCATCTTTCATCTCAAAGTGGGAAAAATCCGTCACAATCATGAAAACCAACTGATTTTGCGACGGGAGCATTATGACATCGCAAAACCATATTTCTGCAACGAATCCGTCGCAAACTCAAATATTTTAAGCGAAGGATTGACTTTTTCCATCGGAAAATCCTATCTCAAAATTCCATCTTAATTTGCGACGGATATTGTCGTAAATATTTTTTGACAATTATTTCTTATATATAAGTTTTTGTTAATTAAATAAACATTAAAAAATAGTATGATAATATTGGCGATGGATACCGTCGCAGAAGAAATCAAAATTTACAACTATTTCCGTCACAAAAGTTTTTTATTAAAAAAAAATTAATTTGTTTTATGAAAAAAATTTACGACGGAAGCATCACAAAATTTTAATTACAGATACATGTTTAACGGATACAAATCCAAATCTGAAACTGCATCCACTCCATGTCATACTGCTGGGTAAGAACTTGCTACTGCAAGGACTTATGCTCGTCCAATGATACTCTAGAGCCATGAGCAGACTGTGACAGTGACCTAAAGATAGCAGACATTTGACTCTTTGGATAAAACTGACTGACAGCTGACCCAATCCCGTACACCCTCCCATTCTGTGGCTTGACCACCTCAATGTACATCTAGAAAGTGGTTATTGTCTGTTGCAAGCTCTTAGTGGAAGGCCTCGGGATCCATGGACGAGTTGATTTGCGACTTTGGAAGTTGAGCGAATCGCTCCAAAAATGAAACCTATGAATTTCATAATAATGGGTTAGCTAAATAAAAAAATATATATTTAAAAGTAACATGTAGTAAAATAAAAGAGAGTAAAAATTTTATCCGAAATCGAGTAGTCGTCTCGTCAATCATGGGAATGTCCGCTAGTGACTTTCTCGCTAATATTGCCTCCACAATGCTAGGTGTACCCGGCTTTTTATAGGTTTCCATAAAAATCTCGAACTCCGTTGTCTTTCTCTTCAGATCTGCCTCCTGAAAAATAGTACAAATAATTAATTTGACAACAATCTATAAAATAGATGATGTCAAATAATTTAACTTAAATATAAAATACTTACCAATCTCTATGCGACGGTAAAGGTAGAGACACAACCCAAGGTGTGTTTTGCCTTTCCCTGAGATCGATTCCTAGTGTTAATTCTTGATCTCTCCAAGATGTCATCGGACATGCGATATCACTTCTACGAGTCAAAAACCAACAACAACACTGATCCAAGGAATAGGACAATAATCAATGTCGTCGTAGCCCTGAAGAATCAGTCGCGACTTGTACACTGAATCGTGCATACGTGCTTACACATTTGCCTCCCAAGCTGCACGTACTTGGGGATTAAAGAAGGAATCCCAACTAAACAAAGTCTGAAAATAACGAATTTAAAAAGTTAAAAACTACATATGAAAAGGACTAAAAAATTTAAACAGAAATGAATGAAAAACAAAGCTTAAACACATATCTAGAAAAATCCAAACATACGATCCCGAACAACAGTGGGGACCTCTCCAAAATTCATCCATGGCTCCTCATAGGAAGTCTGGAATAATGCAATAGTCCTTCTAGCTACATCACCATGATGAAACCTATAAATGATTTAAAGTACGATAATGACATTAGGAAAAATAGGCAAAAAGAAAACATGAAAGAAAATCATAAAGATCAATACAAACAAATATTTACCAATGTCTGTCTAGATGTAGAGGACTGCTCGGATCAGGATCTGTCCCTTGAGATCCACAAGAATGTCTACTATCACCTCTAGAAGACTGTCCAGTGGTAGATACGCATGGAGATGGTTGTGATGCCTCTGTTGTCTCTCGTAACTGATTATCGCCTATGGTTAGGGCCATGATGTCAAACTGTTGAGAGACATTAGATTGTAGGGCCCGTGAAGTGATCTTCAAGTTAGGATCGGAACCTCAATCGATGCTCCTCCCCCCACATGAGACTTACGCTCCACGCGATGCTGAGCCTCCACGACAGGCTCCACATCTGCCTCTAGATTCGCTAGAAGAAGACACTTGAAATAATACAAAATATTCAAACAATATTCATTTGATATGAAATAATTATTGCATATTCAAACAAACTTATGTGATTTTCATATTTTGAAAAACTCTTTTTCATTAGGAAAACCTTTATTCCTCTTCTTCGTCATCTTCCCCATCATCATCATTCTGTTCTTCTTCTTCTTCTTCTTCATCCTCTTCTGTTTCAGCCTCTTCTTCGGCTTCTTCTTCCTCTTGTTCTTCTTCCATTTCATTGTCATCATCAGCATTATTCTCATATTCTGTGGCTTGCCAGAATTACCAACACTTCTAACCGCGTGAAAATGAGGTCTCTTATAGTAGAGTTCTAAAACTTTTCTTAAGCTAATATTGTCTTTGGTCTTTTTAATAACATCCATCACTATATTGAATATGTTGTCAAACACGTTCTTCTGTGTATACATCACATCAAGTACGGAAGCTCCCAGAAAATACTTCTCTTACTCTAATTGTGTCTTCTATGAAAACCAACTGCATTCGATGAAAGGTCATATTTCAAATGCTCCATTGTGGTAGGAATCCCTGAAAGACTTGAAACAATTCATCTCCACTACAGATCCAGAATAGGGAGGGGGGGAGCTCAATCCTGTTCTTCCTAAATCCACTCTTGTTCTTCATGAAAGAGTGTCCCAATGACAGAAAATGATGACAATCCAACCATGAATGTTTTCTCCCATTCTTGAGGTAGAATGACAAGCCAAACGACCAGCAATGCTCCGACCAGACAACATCCCATATGCAGAAAAATCACTAATGGTCCAAAACAAACAAGCCCTTATCTGAAAGGTTTGTCTCTTATGAACGTCGTATGTCGGCATCCCTACCTCCTACAGTATCTGAAGCTCCTTGATCAACGGTTTCAAGTACACATCTAGATTTTGTTTAGGACTCTTTGGGCCAGGAATGATCATATTCAGGAATAAGTACAGTCTCTTCATGCACATATTGCGAGAAAGGTTATAAGGTGTGAGAATACTCTTTTCCCGACTTTCTAAACGATGCAAAGTCCCAGACGAATATTGCGTGGTTTCATCGCAATGGACGAAAAACTCTGGTCCAGTTGTTTCCAAGCATCACTGTCAGAAGGGTATGCCATCATCTGTCAGATCGGCGTGAAAAGGCATGCCAAGTCATGTTCTCAATGATTGAGCTGTTGACATACAACCGCTGTAATGTACGAGTTAGCGAAAAATACCGCTAAACACTCACAGCAGAACGACCTTTAGGTCTACTCTTCTTCTTATAGCGGTTTGTAAATCTTTCCAATCTCATAGAATCTTTCCAAAACAACATACAACCTTTAGAACAGCAACCAATCTTCTCTATAGGTAGATGCAACCCTTTTATGAGAGACTTGATATCATATATACCGTCCTTCATGATATTATCGGGAGGGCACACAATCTTCAATAGCTTGCGAATGTTATCCACCGCTCAATGATGTAGGTTATACTCACATTTCAGAGTCAAAAGCCGAGAAGCAATGACCAACAAAGACAAGTTGTAACCATCGTACAGAGGAGACTACGAGGCGTTCAACATGTCAAAATAATGCTTGGATTTATAAGGGGGACCCTCGACATATGCATGTTCGTTTGCACTCTTGGTCTTTTCATAACATTCTGATGGAAAAGCATCAACTAGCATGTCTTCGAAATTATTCATGGGCTGAGAGACATTGGACAGATAAGTAAAATTTGCTTGAGGTACCGGACCCCTTTGTTAGCCGCTATACACCAAAATATAATAATTCTTCCTGAATCCCTTAATAATTAGGTGATATTTCAAATCATCCACCGTTTGAAATATCCCGTTCTTGCATTTTGTACAAGGACATCTTAAACGTCTAGGGAAATGACCCTCGTCGTGTTGAAGAGCATTCTGTACAAACTCTTCGATCCTTTCAATAAATCGGGGATTCAAGTACGATCCATCCAATCGTTCATGCATCCAAGATCGGTACAATTCCATATCGATCTGTATTAAAACCAATATTAAGCATCAATTGATTTATAACATTTGGATCATTTTGCAAAATGTAACTTTTAACTTATACATAACTTCTAAGTTGATTTAAAATGCTTGGATCATTTTGCTTCAATTCATAAAAATAAAAATCAATGATCATTTTGCAAACAATATAATATATGGACTTATTTTGTAAATAATATATTTGAACTTGAATTGTAATACTTGCTCTAGTACGGGATGATTATTGTTGAATGTGATCATAGTTTATGCATACAGGAAAACTTATATTGCAAAAAGTGCTAGAATAATTCGGATTTCATGCATAGCACCTAAATAAATCACCCTCCTCATTCGGATATTGCACCTAATTCGGATTTCATCCTCCTGATATTGCACCTAATTGTATATGCAAGAAATGGTAAACATAACTCCTCTATTCTGATATAAATCTAACTTAAGGTGCTATTGCTTGGACAGCCAATTATCATACTGATTTTACACAATCTAAACTTCATAGTAGAATATAGTTGAAAAGTCATACTTTTCTCTCATATGGAAAAAATATTACATGGCAACTTAAAACCAGGCTTGCCTCACCATAAAAAAAACACTCTTTGATATTATAAGTTCAAGGTTAATCAGGAATACCAATCCTTAGAAAAGTTAAACCCTAATAATAATTCTGTGACAACTATAAGTACTCAAACGACGTCAAAGACAAAAGAGTAGTATAAAAAGTTTCATGAGCGATGCCAAAGACAGTCACTTCTCGACGATTATCGCACAAACTATTTGCCATCCAGTAGATATCTACAAATCATATGAAATCCAAAAGGGTATAATTGCTCTATTGGCTCAAATGCCAGAAAATACAAAGACAGATCAATGGCTACTTTTGAATGACATGATATTCTGACTTCAGATACATCCATGATTGATTTGTAAGCTCTAATATCGGATGAGTGTTAAAATGATAACCTCAAGAAGCATTAAAACAGGCTCATTCCCATTTCAGACATAGGAGTATCACTTTATAGATGAAAAAGTTTTCAAGGCAAGTTTTTATAAGATTCGTACCCCTGTCCGACGTTGGGGGTGGTGGTGACCGGACGGCTGTGTGCGGCGGCTAACGGCTTCGGGCGGCAGTTGGTAGGGAAAGAGAGGAAGGGAGGGGAAGAGATGGGAAAAGGGCAAGGGAACAGGCTAGATGAACTTCAGTTTGAAATGGATTCCGTCGTACAAGAAAAAAAAAATTAAACTACCTTCACGACATATTTCATCATAGAATCATCTATATTTCGTGATAGGTCTGTCGCAAAAAAAAAAAAAAAATTTAGACTTAACAAAAACTATAATAAAAAATACAAACTTATTTGCGATGGAATCCATCACAAATAACTTAGTTACAAAAACCTTAATCTTAAACCTTAACCTTTATCGCAATAATTTACACTCTTAAACAATCGTAATGATCAAAATATATTATACTATCAATAATTGATTGATTTTTTTTAAGTGTGATACCTTATTTTGATCTTAACATAATATATACAACATATAACTCTAATAATTTCAAATACCACATTGAAATGCATAAAAAAAAACTTTTAACTTGTAATTATCTTAATTTGATGTAATGATTTCAATTTTAAACTTGTAACATGATTATTGCATGTTTTATATATGAAAAATCTCTTTTCTAAATATTTTTTGAATACTCTGCGACGGATTCTGTCGTAAAAGTTGATACATTGTGACGGATTCTGTCGCTGTAAACCTTACAAAAACTTTACTATTAAAATCTTTATCGCTATATTTTACACTTTTAAACAATCATAATGATCAAAGTGTGTTATACTATCAATAATTAATTGATTGTATTTTTAATTTAATGTGTGACACCTTATTTTGATCTTAACATAATATATACAACATAAAACTCTAATAATTCGAAATACCACATTGAAATGCATAAAAAATTTTAACTTGTAATCATCTTAATTTGATGTAATGATTTCAAACTTAAACTTATAACATGATTATTGCACGTTTTATATACGAAAAACCTTCTTTCTGAATATTTTTTGAATAATATGCGATGGAATCCGTCGCAAATTATAAACCTTTAGCTCTTAAACAATCGTAATGATTAAAATATGTTATAGTATCAATAAGTAATTGATTGTATTTTAATTTTAAACTGTAACATCTTATTTTGATCCTAACATAATATATACAACATATATCTCTAATAATTAGAAATACAACATTGAAATGCGGCAAAAATCATTAACTTGTAATTATCTTAATTTGATGTAATGATTTCAAATACCGTGACTGATTCCGTCGTAAAATTTGATGCTATGCAACGGAGTCCGTCGCAATATATCAATTTTATCATTATTTGCTTTTTAGCAAAATTTTTGGGAATATTTATAATATTTTTTTAAAGTAAAAATTGAATTATATATAGAATTTTACGACGGATTCCGTCACAAAAACTTTAATTAATTTCAAAATTGTAAAAATTTACGCGGCTGATGTTGACTTTTTATTGCTATTTATTTTCTTCTTTGTTTTTCCTTTTTCCCATTTCATATTCCGCAACGGATCTATCGCCAATATTTTCATTTTTCGACGGTTTTTTCCATCGCATTTTTTTTTGTAGTGTGAAGAATGTGGTTGCGTGGAATTCTATGTTGATTTCCTGTCTTAGAGGGGGATATGTTTGGGATATAGGGATTGTCTTTTATGGGATATCGATGAGGGATCTTACGTCGTGAAAAATTATGTTGTCGGGTTGTTTAAATAAGGTGTTGTTTGGGGTTGTGTCATAAGAAGTTTAGAAACACCCCTTTTGGTCTTTTTTTTTTTTTTTTGTACATGTCGAGATGACTTGTGGAATCCTAAACCTCATTGCATGGTTATTGACGTGGAATCCTAAATTCTCAAAGGAATTTTCACGAAGTGGAATCCTAAACCTCATTGTATGATTGTTGACGTCGATGATGTTTTTGTTCTATTCAACAAGAAACGCATGGACTTGAAGAGGGCGGAGATCGCGTTGTCTATCTTGACGGACGCATTGTGTTTGGGAAGACAAATCGGAGAATTTAATATTGAAGAAACTATTGTGAAATATTATGTCACATGTAATCTATCCTGCTTGGGTATTTTTTTTGATGTACTCTGTACTCAAATGTTTGTTTTTGTAATTGATGTAAATGAGATATTCTTTGTATTGTATTTTATAACACAAGTCAAGTGCTTGCTATATTTTATACTGCATTCTTTCATAAATGACTATGTTGTTTTGCTTGGTGTATTGTTACTTTCAATTTATATACTTCATTTTATTATATTTATCAACTTTTTGTTATGTATTGTACAACATTGTGTAATAGGTGTCTAATAAGTTGTTAGTTGTATAGTCATCTTGGTAAATTGACTTTGTAAATTTATTATATAGAATGCTTTATGCCACATAAAGATAAAATAAGGACAATAGTATCAAAGTTAATGTTCATGAAGCTAATCAACATTAGTGTGAAATTACAAAGTGGTTTCATGCACTTGCATGGCAACAGTACCAAGATAGTTTCATTAACATACATGAACCTACATGAATTTGCATGACAAATTGATCTTGTTTCAAAACATTACTTCCTTCAATGACAAATTGATCATGATTATAAAATTATATGGACAATTGCCTAATATTTTAGTCTCATGAACTTATCAAATACTAGCAAATATGAAGTTGTTGTGTTACTTTATTTTATGACAATTTGATCATATTTCAAAACTTACATGGACAATAGAACAAAAGTTCTTATCAACATGCCAACAAATATGAGGTTGATGTGTTATTTCAATTAATATCTTGTAAGTGTGTACGTGAAATCTATTAAGAGTCTTAATTCAAGTAGATGTAAATTTGACAAATATATATTGCATTTTGTTCTTCGTATCCTATAAAATAGATTAAATTAACTAATTTTTTATCCTTTATTTTGTCATTTTGGACCGAATTGTCCTTTGAATATAGATGTTTTCGACCAAATTGCGCTTTCAAACCAAGAGTTTTGGATCAAATTACCCTCTAAATCAACCCCAATTATTCTCGTTTCTACATCAAACCTTGATTCTCATATTAAACACTAATTTCACCAATCCACCCAAAATTTGTATCTAGAATAAAATTCTTGATGAGCATATAATTGCAATCAAACACTAAAGATGGTGTCAATTCCTTCGTCATCTACATAACACAATATTGTTATTGGTTCAAGATTCCCCCAATTCGAATTCCTAGCCGAGAAAAAAACACGAAAAGTAAACTATACTTCAAATACGAGGATTATGGATTTTTTTTTCTTGGTGCAAGCCCAAAGAAGATTCGATTTCACCATCTTTGACAGTTGTTGTTTAGTATTGTGGTTGTGGATGCGTTGCACCATCTGACAGAGTCAAAGGTTTGGAGATTGTCTTCGATTTCTTGAAAATATCAATTATTCCATTTTTGCTATAGGTGTCTTATCTTTTTTGTTAAAATGATGTAATTTCCCTAATTAATCAAATTGTTTGGGTTTGTAGTCGAATCTGATTCAGGAAAGTCATTGTATTTTGCACGTATTTCACTTTGATTAATGAAAGTAGTATTTGTTGATCCAAGACACAAACCGCCAGATTTATACTATATTTCTTCTATTGAGTACTGTAATGAATCCCCAGCATACTTCATTTTTTTAACAAATTAAGGATAGCGTATAATTTTATACTGCTTTGTTAAAAAGTACGCTCTAATCATACTTATTTTTACTATAGGGTTTCAAATACATAGTGTACACAAACAGATCATAATACATGGTCTCAATACTCAAATGAAACATAATTGATGGTAATATAAAGTCTCATAACCAACATAATAGATCATAATATAGAATCAATGCAGCAATTTGAGCTCATAATAGATCATAATTGAAAAAATTATGCAAAGTCTCATAATACATCATACGGAAACTCATAACGAACTCAATAGATCATAATACAACATCAAGGCATCAATTTGAGCTCAACTCGATTTATGTGAAGGAAAGGGAACTCGGCTTGACTCAACTCGATTTGATGGTGGAATGATAACATTTATCAAGGGTGGGTGAAATTGAAAAAAACAAGAGCTGAATGAATTGAATGTGTGGTGGTGTTGCAAGCGATGAACTGGAAAAGCAGGTGAATTTGGTTCCCCACGTCCCAGAAATTGGAGGAAAATATAGAGGGAAGGTGAGACAATGATGAAAGGAAAATAGTGGGAAAAAAGATCGAAGGGAGGAAGGAGGAGAAATTGGTCAAGATGGGGCTCACACTACAAGATTCTATTAAAAAAGGAACCATATTAAGTCAAAAGAGAGATGAAGAGTGTTTTCAAACATTTAGAGGAGTATGGTGCAGGGAAAACTCTATTAGGGACTTTTTCGGAAATCAAGGGCCTATCTTATTAATAAAGGATTGTAATTGAATTTTTGATATCAAATTCACTAAGCGAAACTTCAAATAATTAAATTTAAGTTCCAATTAATTTCATCAGTAACCATAGGTTTTTCGGCTATGGTAAATGAAAAATTGGAAAAAAAAATTAAAATTTCGTATGATCTATTTTTATTTTAATTGATTGGAGAATAAAAATAGCACCTCTCGCTGATTAAAATAGATATATATAGGTATCTTATGATCACATTAGATAAAAGACATTAGTTATCATTAATTATATCTATATAATGAATTTTACCCCCATAGGAATTTTTATTGTATTAATGTAATTAATTAGGATGATATAATAGATTATTTTCTTAAATTGCCCACAGATATTAAGAAAGAAATAAAATCTGTTAGTTTCATCATTCATTATGTTATGTGGTTCATATTGTTTGCATTATCTAATATAATTTAGTAAATAATTAAATAAATATTTACACCTATAATTTTTAGTTTTCAAATTGTTTTTTTTGTAAAAAAATTACTATTGATCATACTAAAATATAGGTTTTCAACACTCAGAGAAAAATTTGGAATTCATATCTTGTATAATAGCCACGGATCTGTCTCAATAATTCTAAAATTTTGAAATTCCAAATTTTGAAAATTTGACATTCCAATTTTTGAAATTTTGAATTTCAATTTTTTTAAAAAAATGGTGTTTAGATACGGATCCATCGTAAATATTATTTTATTTAGTTTCTTACATTATTTCCTTTTGATAATAAAAGTTTAAAGTTTAAAAAATTGCTAATTTTGCAAGGAAGCCGTCGTTAAAAAACTTTATGTGCTGCGAAATTTGTAGCAAAATTGTCAATAAAAAACTTTAGAAATCAAAAAAATATGCAAAAAATTTCCTAGAATATAACTTTTTTAAAAAGTATTCTTAAAAGATACAAGTCAGAAAAAATCCCCAAGACATACAATACGCCTCGCCCCATATCACCCTTTCCCCTCGATCACCACCACCATTGTCGATATCGTGCCCCCACCATCGTCCTTTCCATCGTCCCTTCCGTTGGTGCTATCACCACCATCATCATCTCCATCCCCAAACTCTAACCCCAAATTCCTCAAATCCAGATCTCTCCCCTCACAATTTCATCTCATCATTTTCATTCTTCATCAACATAGGAGTTTAATAAATGGGAATCGTGACATTATAACAATCCAAAAAATGATCCGAGTCTACATGCACTCTAAAGATTTTCCATGGACCAAATCTTTGATTTAATGTTTTTTTTCTTATCAATTTTGTTTCCCAACCCCAAAACCTACAATTCAAACTTCAACCTTCATCAAATACAACTCGAATCACTAGATGCATCACAAAATCAGCCATTAACACCACAAATCCAGTGACATACACCATAAATTTTTTAACTGACCTACTATTTCAATTTGAACTCAAAACTTTTTCAATTTTTGAACTTGCACACTATTTCTATTTGAATTGACTCTCATTTTTCTCATTTTTGAATTGTTGTAATATTTCGTTGAAGTGGCTCCCTGTTTCGAAACAGGAAAAATATAAGGAAATAGTACGTCCGTTTATTTTTTAAAAAATAAAAATTCATTTATATTTTTTATTTTATGGATATCATGTTATATATTTTTGTTTACAAATTTGTGTAAAGTTTTTCTAAAAAGAAACAACAGACTATTTGTTAACACAGATGCACTCCTTCATTCAAATAGAGCGTCTGTGTTAACAAACAGTGCGCTTGAATTGAAAACGCATGAATCTATTGCCTCATTGCAAAAATTATGGTTGTAGAACATGCCTTATGATAATTGTTATGCTGCAGATTATGAGAATCAAGAACAATGGTTTTATAAAGTTTGTCCACTCAAATCAAGAATAATTGTTTACGATTTGTTGAGTTTAGTTGAATTAGAGAGTAGATTTGGATTTGGATTTTGGATTTAGATTTGTTGGTGTAAGATTTGAGTTGGATTAGATTCGATTTGGAATTCATTTTGATTTTCCTCAGTGCGGCTTTGGTTCCTCGTGGGTTTTGGGTGGTTTTTGTTTGGATAATTCAAATATGTATTTTTCCAGATTGTATTAGTCGGGAACTTTCCTGTTTTTTTTTTTGTAGTTTTTGGAAGATTTTCACCAAAAATATATTGTGTAAACAATTTTTCTATGGAATTCGTTGGTGTGTTGTATTCTTTGCTCCACTAAAATGCATTTGTTTATGTTCATACATATGTTTCATATATGATTGTAGATTTAAGATTCTTACACCAAATAAATGTATTTGTATAGATACAATTTATTTAGATCTTTAACTTATATTTTGATAAAAAAAAATTGGGTAGATTACATTACAAACTATGTTCAAATACTAAATGTGTAAAAATTCACTAAGAAAGGATGATAAATTTAATTAGTGTTGATCCTTCTTGATTTATCTTTTCCTTTTATATGCACAATCTGTGGTTGATGATTTGTCTTTACCTCCGAATCATGAGTTAAACCTTTCATTAGCATCGTGATATAGTTTGAATTGTGTCGTGATAATTTCCATGCTAAAATTTAGTTGTTTATTCATTTTCTAAGACTGAGTGTTGGTTGTTGATCGTAATGTCTTGTTTGATTGATCAACAAACGTTGAGCTTATGGTTTGCTTTGATTTCGAGAGGATAGATGTAAATTAGACCTAGGAAACCTTCACCTAGAGTTGAATGCAAGTTCAGAAACCGCTCGCGTAACTCTAGTAGTTATCTAAGGAAAACCACCGTTTAAATGATTTACTAGTTGCGTTAATCTCACGTAGAGATGTGTTGAGGTAACATCTAATAAGATTTACTCTAAATCTCAAGTGGGAGTAGAATATAACTTAAGGATTCTCGACTAACAATCTATTCACTTAAAAAAAACTATATTAGGGTAAACGGAATGCTCATGCTCTAGGATAACGAAACCACGACCCTACCTTCATATCCATATCACTGATCGTTTAACTTAGCATGTTATTGGATTATTTTTTCATATTTCATTTGTTATGTTAAATTAAAGCCTCCCTTGATCACTATAGTTTGACGCAATAGAACTCCACACGTTGATCATTAAAGACTAAGTTCCTCGTGGGACGATACTTTTTACTCTACACTTTATCACTTGTGCCGTGACACGCATACTTAGGTATTTGTAATATAGAAAACACGTAACAATCATTGTCTTGTCAACATGAAACATTTTCAATTTTGAGTTGTTGGCAATGACAACCACACGTTTCCTTTATACTTGGACTTCTTTTGATTCCCTTCATGTGATTAGAACAACCAGAATATAGAATCTGATCACACTATCAAAAAAAATAAAAACCTCATTCGTGACTGAACAATGTCTAAATTATGACCAAAATCAATAAAACGGTTGCAAAAATTTTTTAGGGACCGAATTAAAAATTATTCCCAATTTAACAATCGTTTCAGTTGCAATTTAGCAACCATTTAAAAATTAGGACCGGTGTTTATGAATTGTACATAATTTAGGTTTGTTGAGCTGATGGGTTAAACTAGATAAACTGCACATAAATTTAGGGTTTTTGTTTACTGATTGAAGGATAACAATGAATTATGCATATATTTAGGGTTTTTATTTTCTGATTGGATGAATTGAACATAGATTTCAAATTTGGGTTATGATTTAGCACTATCTAATTCAACTCTTTCGAAATAATCTGATTCACCTATTTCAAAATCATCTGTTTCAACTTCAGTACACTCGTGTGCATCATCCATCAGTAAAACCATGCAATACATATCATTATCAAATTCCAATAATAGAGAACCCAAAACAAAAGGGAAAAGCACAATCTGATTTCACTAATCTAACCCGAATTCATAGATGCTTCTGGAGGTTTGTGATGACTTGCTATCCAGCCCTATTATTTAACAAGCTCTTACTCTGCCGTGCTTTCAGTAGCTTATGAATATTCAAAAGGCCGATATATACCCAAGAAGCCGATGTTTCAAGCTCGTAGTACATATCTTGGGAATCTTTCCGTATACCAAATTTTCAATGATCAAGGGTTTATTACACTGCTACGTCAAATCTGGGGTTCAATTGAATATGATGATCGGTCTACTACATCAAAGCTTTGGGTTTGGTGAGTTCAGAAAATTTTGTTTGATGTAGGGCTTTCGATTAAGGGAAATCGAATGGGAAACTAGATGAACTGCAATTGTATGAATATCCAAAAAACGCATCGTTCTTTTTTTTTCCTAAGGCGGGGGAAAAGGGATGTGTAGTTTGATGATCAGCTGGGAAGGATTTTATTTTAAAATTTGAACGCAGCAAGGGGCCCCATTTTATTTTTATTTTTGGCAAAACCCATCATTTTGCAGCAACCCATGCCTGCTTGTTGAAGCATAAAAGGAAAATCGATATACGTACATATATACACTTCAAAAAAAAAAAATATAGGTACTAGATCTAGTGTATCACAGACTGGATTCCACGATATATGGACGACTTTGTTGTGTGATGAGGATTAGTACCTCGAGGAGGATCAGCCTATACCTTATCTCTCATCTGTTACTCATCGTCCTTCCATATCACCTGTCCCCGTCTATCAGTATCATCGGCTCCTCGTCCGTCCATATCACCAACTGCTCGACTATCTATCTCTCCTCATCTTTCGTCATCACATTCATCCACTCACGAAGATTAGGAGACTGAGTACGTGGGGAGTAGGCGGCTACGTTCGGTGTTAGATCCAAATGGACTATTATATGTTGTAGTTTAATTTTTAAAAGCATTATAATTTGTCTTCTATTTTTTAAATTCAAATATCTATATCTATATATCTGTATGTTATAATTCCTGTATTTTATGTGTTTCATTTTGATCCTCATAACGCTGTGTCCAATTCCTCAATCTTCTTTGAGAGCTGTTATCAAGGACGTGGACATGTTGTATGGAGGTGTCTGATGGGACGATGAAGAGAATGTATGGTGTTTTAGAATAAGTATAAAATCTCTTTGATTTATTTTATTTTTTACAATTGATTTTAGTTCTCGTTCACATTTTTATTGATATCTTTATTTTAAAAAAATATGTCTAGGATATTTATTGGTGGAGGTCTGACCCACAGAGCGTGTGAGGGTGGAGTGGGAGGCTAAAATGAGGAAGATGGAGAAGGATATCTTTATAAGGTCCGACAGATCGTTTAGAAGATGGGTCTTTTCTTGGGTTGATGACAACTCGTTTGGGGCGTTGAACAAGTGGAATTCTAAGAATTCAAAGGTCGATCCCTCATAGCAAAGAGAACAGAAATAAACGGAAGACGAAACACACACAAGGAAATGTATTTATAGTCCTTATGATAAAAAAAACTGATAAATAATTATTATTTTTCAAATCTGATGTTTTTTTTTATAAACTGTCTATTTTTGTTGCTTTTTTATATATATAATATTTCATAAAATCCCTAATCCATATTGAGTAGATGAAGAGGATGGCGGACGAGACTAAACATAAAACACCTAATGAAGCAAGAAACATGTTTTGGACGGTGGCATAATGAAAAAAATAAGGAAGGAGAGATGCGAGGAGGTGGATGGTGTTTCAATATCATGGATACAAATCGTTTTAAGTGACAAAAGCAATTAATTCACATAATCTCGTCCAGTGAACAAATTGTACGCTCGATAGAGCAATGACAAATTACGCATCTGGTGTTGAACGGTGGCATAAAGAAAAAATAAGGAAAGAGAGATGCGAGGAGGTGGACGGTGTTTCAATATCATGGATACAAATCGTTATAAATGACAAAAAAATTAATTCATATAATCTCGTTCGTTCAGTGCCAACAAATTGTACCCTCGATAGGGCAATCACAAATTATGCATATGATGTAAGCCAATACGTTGCTTGATGCTAAATACAGGGCAATTTTAAGCATCATCCATGCTATATTGGAGACAATCTTTTGCTAATATTGGCATGCAACCCGTGCTTCATTTGAGGAATGATAGAGCAAGTCCAAGCGGCATCTTGTCCATTAATCACTTGGACATCGTAATTAAGCAACATAGTGGTTGCGAGAGCCTTCATCTGAAAAAGAGCCAAGTCTTTCCCTAGGCAAATTCTTGATCCTGAGTTGAACGTAAAGAACTTGTGAGGCGACTCGTATTTGATTTCACCGGAATCTGTAATCCATCTCTCAGGTTTAAACTCTAAGCAGTCTTCTCCCCACAGTGACCTTAACCTTCCCATCGCATACACCGATATTAGAATAGTCATCTTAGGATCGACTTGATGGCCTGTTGGAAGGCAATCCTGTTCGAGTGAAGACCTGGTTTGTGTAGGGACTGGCGGATATAACCTCAAAACTTCACATAATGTTGCCTGTAGATACACCAACTTGCTTAGCTCTTCTCTGTTGCAGACATGAAAGTTCGTCTTTTTGTCTTCTGACACATTCTCCTTGAGTTCATCCTTGAGCTTCGATTCGACTGCTGGGTTTTGGGAGAGAAGCCAGAATAAGCTAGTAAGAGCTGATGCAACCGTGTTGGTTCCTGCTAAAAACGTAGCAATAACGGTAGCCTCGAGAAGCTCATCATTTTTCCCTGATTTGAATTCTTTGTCTCCATTTATATAAGTTGTTATCAGATCATAGTCGTTACCAACTCCCCTTGCCAATTCCTCGTGTTTCTTGGAAACAAGTTGGCTTGCCACACTATGCAGGATCTCATCGGCCCTTTTCATCTTCTTCTCTTCCCCCAATTCTAGCATCCTTTGTATCTTCCAAACACTTTCCGGCAAAATATGGCGAAGATACACAACCTCCATCGCCTGACTAAGGGCTCTAACAACCGACAAGTCCGGCCATTGCAACGAGAGGCTGTTAGGATCATGGCTACATATCATTTGAGACGACAAGTCATAGAAGAACCTTTGGAACAACTCCTGTAAATCGATGGCTGCCTCAGGAGCTTCACTAGAAGCTGCTGTGGCACGATCAAGGACTGGGACTAATGATCTGACCACTTTATCTAAAATGGCATTCGTCCAATGATCCATAAACTGCTTACCATTGAAGAAACCTCGCACGATCCTTAAATGGTAACTCCACTCCGCGCCCTCTGCATTGAACACCGAATCACCTAAAAGATCGAAGTTTTTCTTTGACTTAGGCCCTCTGATGAAGTTTGAAGACTTTGTGCTTGCCATGTACTGCACATCATTGGGATCACACGTAATTATCATATCTAAGTTGCACCACCAAGGGCCTTTGATCAAAAAAACGCCATCCGGACTTCCATTTACCAAATCAACAGTATGATCCAGAAATCGACCATAGTTTGACAGTATACCCGGTAACATGCCTAATAGAGGCCAATTTCTTAATACGGCCGTGTTTTTGTGGTTGACGAAATTTCTAAGGAAAATGAAGCACAAAACTGCAGGGACTATGGCATATAAAAATATTGCCCCCATTTTAAGTACTAAGATAGAGCTGATGAGTTTCTTTTGCTTCTGCAGATATACTAATTTATACAGCTCAAGACATTCTCCGTGATCACGAGTGCCGCAGTGTACGTACCAAGCAAGTAACAGGTTATCTGGTAGTCGTTATTTACCACAATTAATGAAAAGGCAATCGACCACAAATTATCTACTCATGCAGTCAGTATTAACACTATCAGTAGAAACATGAGGTCATTTCTAAAACAAATTGACAATAGAAGAAGATGCTCATGATCTATTTATATTGTTATAAATTTTATACAAACTTCGACGTGAGTTTAGCATTCTAATAGGTTTCATCTCAAAACTAATTGACAATAAAAAAATGGCGCAAAATCTATACATATTGTAATTTTGAACTCCCAAATTTTAATGTAAGTTGTATTCATGCCTTTTTTGGCTTGAGAGGCGGACATATATTTGGTTGACGTGGAGTGTTGGGTCGTTTGGATCTTCTTGGCTCTAATACTGTATTAATTCTCTATGGGTCCAACTCAAAATCAATTGACAATGAGAGAAATGATACAGGATTATATATATGTTATATTTTGAGTTCTTAAATTTCTTAGGTTGTATTCTCAACTGTCAAGCTTTCAATCCAAACCAGGCCGTTTGCAAGTGCAAGGAAGATGAACAAACTTAATTTCTGTATAGCGACTGTGATAGAACCTGTTCTTTTGCACATTTGCAATAAAATGGTGCAAGGCTGTTCACCGCCTTTTGAATCAAATGGTGCAAGTTGAATCAATTAAAGATCAAAATAGGATATTCTGACATGCAACAGATAGAGTTTTGCTCAAGTCCCTTTGAAATTTGACTACAAAGTTGAAAGATGAGCTCACCGCCTTTTGATATAGCCTTTGCAAATTAACTTAAAAGTTGAAAGATGAGCTCTGAATCAAACGGATCTCTAGACTGCTTTGAGAATCTAACCCGGCTCATGCATAGTCATTCACGGTCCGTTGTAGAAGCGCCAAATAAAAATCGTCATGTTCAGGTATCATTATTACTTGTGAACTTTCAAGAATTGAGATAGGCTAATTGAAGGCCAAGTGGTCAGATTTTTATCTGTACATGACCTCTAAGAGACAAAGGTCCGATTTTTTAGCGTCACATGCATGCATGCATTCATGGACAAAACTTGAAAGGTTGAAGCTTTGGTATACAGAAACAAGCTAATATCAAAGCTGTTAATGTGAGAGTTGGCCCTCAGAACAAGCTTTGAGATTAGTTCGTATTTTGGATGCTGTTTTAAATTTCGTTCTGTATTAGATCCTCAAATATCAATATAAATGCTCCGAGCTAGACATCCCAAATCAAAATGTACAATAGCGACTCCTGCCTTTCAAAGCTGGCAACCACGATTCAGTTACTGCCATCGCTATAATTGGTAGACAATTGAATATTAAACGCAATGTTACAAATATGATGAACATTACTGAATTTATCTTATAATGTTTAGAAGATAGATGATTCTATATAAGAAGGATTATGTATTGTTTATGTGAATTAATAAGAGATCCATACTTCTATATATTCTCTGTTTCTATATATTTTCATTATTCGTTCGTTGAGTTGATTCCAATGATCACCGATTATATATTTTACAACACGTTATCTTGTTCCCGATGCCGATTAGATCATGGAAATCGTTCAACTATAAATTATCAACAGGTTGTGGCACCTAGACTACAACATGGTGATTAGAAGACGAGATGTGGTCTTCTATGAAGATCAAACCTTCGAGGACATCAAGAAAGGTGATAAGCGGACTTCACAGGTGTTCGAAGATGTGAACCCATTACCTTCTTCCGAGGAGCATAATGTCGAAAGAAATGAAGGGACCGAGATTGATGATGATGAGGTGGACATTGATCGGGATGATCAAGAAGAAGTGCCACCAGAAGATCCAACACCAAGGCGGTCAACAAGAGAACATCAACCATCGACAAGATACTCAAGCAATGAGTATGTTATGCTTTCTGATACATGCGAACCAGAAAGTTTTGACGAAGTCCAAGACTGTCGCAACATGGACCAATGGGGGAAGGCTATGCGAGATGAGATGAAATCCTTGTATAAGAATCATACTTATAAGCTAGTCCAATAACTCAAGGGGAAGAGAGCTTTGAAGAAATTTAAACTAAAGCATGAAAGTCAAAACTCACAACCACGTTACAAGGCAAGATTGGTTGTGAAAGATTTCGAGCAGAAGAAGGGTATCGACTTCGAAGAGATATTCTCACCTGTGGTCAAAATGACATTTATCCGGGTTGTGTTATCACTCGCAGGTAGCATAGACTTGGAAGTCGAACAACTGGACGTGAAAACAGCCTTCCTTCATGGTGATATGGAGGAAGAGATCTACATGGAACAACTTGAAGGATTCGCGGTTAGAGGCAAAGGGAATTGGTATGTCATCTGAGGAAGAGCTTATATGGCCTTAAGCAACCTCCTCGACAATGGTACAAAAGGTTCGACTCGTTTAAGAACGAACATGGGTACAATCATATCACCATTGTGTATATGTTAAGTGATTCTCTTGTTATAATATTATCTTCTTGCTGTTGTACGTCGATGATATGCTCATTGTCGGCAAGGATGCGAACAAGATTTGCAAGTTAAAGAGTGAGCTTAGTAAGAGTTTCGCGATGAAGGATTTGGGTCGAGCAAAGCAGATATTAGAGATGAAGATCTCTCGTGATAAGAGCACAAGGAAGTTAGGGCTATCACAAGAAAGCTATGTCGAGAAGGTACTTGTAAGGTTTAGAATGGATAAAGCGAAGCCTGTCTTTACCCCACTTGCCCATCACTTCAAGCTCAGCTCAAGGCAACGTCCTTCAACCGAGGAGTAGAAGGAAGAGATGAAAAAAATTAGGTATTCATCTGTTGTAGGAAGTTTAATGTATATGATGGTGTGTATGCGACCCGACATCGCACATGCGGTTGATGTGGTTAGTCGTTTCCTTACGGATCCAGGCAAAGAACACTGGACGACTGTCAAATGGATAACTTTGTTATCTTCGAGGTACTTCAAGGTCGTGTTTGTACTTTGGAAGTGGTAAGCCAGTATTAGAAGGATATACTGATACGAACATGGCAGGCGACTTTGACTTGAGAAAGTCGACATCTGGAAACTAATTTACTTTTGCTGGGCGAGCTGTATCATGGCAGTCCAAATTGCAAAAGTGCGTCGCATTGTCTACAACCGAAGCCGAGTACATCGCAGTAACTGAAGACTACAAAGAGCTGTTATGGATGAAATGGTTCTTAGGAGAACTTGGTGTTGAGTAAAGTGACTTTTTTTTATATTGTGATAGTCAGAGTGCCATCCATCTAGCAAAGAATCCGACTTTTCGCTCGAAGTCCAAGCATATTGATATCAGCTATTATTGGATCAGGGATGTGCTTGAGAATAATTTGTTAAAGCTACAAAAAATCCATACTGACAAGAATGAATCAGGTATGATGACAAGACCGTTAACCAAAGATAAGCATGAGATTTGTCGACTTGTTGCAGGTATGGTGTTCTCCTTATAAATTATGAGGGAAAGTTTATTGTGATCTCACTCATTATAAGTGAAAGAGGTCATGGATTCATGAACCTAGTTATCCTCCCATTAAGTTATTGCTTTTTTGAAGATGAGACAGTCTCTTGGGAGTATGTGAGTGACTATTTGGGAAAGAGAAGAGTGAATCTTGGGAAGTGATGATGCCTTAAATGATGTATGACTAAGGGGATGGTTCTCACCTATAAATAAATCCCTTTAGTGTATCGTCAAGGTATTCTAATCCAAGCTACTACAAACCTTATTTGAAGATCATGCAAGTGAAAACAATCCACTCTAGACGACGAGTGAAGGCAAGTTGAGCGATGATCTTGACACTTGATAGTGTTGGTGAGATTGTTCCTACTTATAATCCATTTTTACAGTAATGACTCGTTGATCCTCTAACGTAATTAGAGACGAAGTGTAATCTCATTATTTTTATAGTGAATGATACAAATTTATGGGTTAGGTCTTGTGTTTTTTTCCCAATTGGGTTTCCACGTGAATTTGAGCGACGATCTTGACACTTGATAGTGTTGGTGAGATTATTCCTACTTGTAATCCATTTTTACAGTGATGACTTGTTAATCCTTTAATGTAGCTAGAAACGAAGTGTAATTCCATTATTCTTATAGTGAATGATACAAATTTCTGGGTTAGGTCTTTTGTTTTTTTCCCAATTGGGTTTTCGCTTAAAATTATTATCTGTCATGTGTTTTTTTTTTTTTATTCCTTTCTTTACTAAAGTCTAACATATTCTCAACAGAATCTTTCATTGTTTTAAGCTGTGAAGTGGATATCTTCTAAGGTCCTGGTTGGAGGTCTTTCGTATGGCACTGATGATGATGGCTTGAAACAAGCATTTTCTCAATACGGCCAAGTTACTGATCACATACCGATATCAAGCTACGCAGGACAATTGTAGGCGTAAATAAGTTGAGCTCAGGATCCACGAAAGGATTTAAATCAAGTTTTATTGTATTCGGATTTTAATCCATTAAGATACGATATTTTTATTTATATGATTTTATTGGATCGCATCATTCATAGTTTTATGTAAACTATATATTTAATAAACTTTATCAAATCAAATATGTCAAAATATGAGAAAATCACATTAATATCCAATGACTTATTTTAGTAGCAACTAACTGAAGTAAGAAAAAGTTGATATTTATTAATATCCATGGGCATTCTAGCAACATTGAAATTATCTAGAGACCAGAAAAAGAAGGTCTTAGTTGGCCTACATAACTTGATTTTGGCTTAGCTCCTAATTTGTAGGCTATCTTTTGGTATGGTGTTTAAAGTGCCCTGATTGCTATATTATATGCCTTCATCTTAAGCGTCAATTGAAGGTTAACGAATTAGGCTTATATTTTTATGAAAGAAATCTGAACCATGGTATATATCATGATGAATTATTTGGACTTCTTTTATTGGTGGACTACATTATGAGCTTCTTATATATCATAATAGCCTATATTTCTTTCACAACATAAATATATAGTTTGCCTGAAGCGTTTCTCTTAGATTAATTCAAACTGATATATACTAATCTGATGTTATTATATGTTAACATCATTATGTTTTTCGATTATTCCTTTTATAACATGTTATATAATTTTGACATGAAAATTTATTTGAATAAATAAAATTAATAAGTTTATTCATGGTATTATTAAATTTTTATAGCATGTTAGTCTCTATTTATGATTATAACCTCAACCCTAAAAAAATGTATGTAGTGGTTGTCCAACAGATAATACATCGTTATAAACTATCCTCCAACAAAGATAGTATGAACGAAACATACAAATGAAGTGGAAGTTATTACTTTTTCAGACGATTATGATCATTTTCATATAAACTCGAGAAGAGTGATATATGCCAAGTTATCATTTATGACAAAAAAAGTAGGTATAGTAACTTAAAATTTTATGAACGTGGAGCTTATAATATAAATCGTATTCCACATTCTTCTACGAGTTATGCTATCTCAAAACTGACGCGTATTGAACTTGAAATTCATTGCAATCATTATGTCTATTTTGAGATTTAGGATTAATATTAGTCCAATATGATAAGTCGGATATCGATATATTTAGTTGGCTAGTAATTAGTGGGTACCCTTTATCCACTAAATTATGTATATGATGCGTGAATTGACTAAAGTAATCCATGAAATAATTGCCTCGAATTTGTGTATGAATGGAGTTCTCTAATTTGTTTTTACTTTAAGTTGAAGAGAACATGTGAAGGTTATCCGCTCTATACAATTTGATCATGTCGATACTGCGTGATCGGATTGATACTTCAATTTCATAACATATGTGAGCTAGACTGAAGTCTAACATATAAATATTATTAAATTTTGGATCACAATCCCCTAATTATCAGGTCCAGAAGATTCGATAAATCTAATAGTAACTGCTATTTTGGATAGCAGTCTTTCCTAAAATTTTGTTATCCTATGTCTTTTGTATTTGACATGAAGCATCAAACTAATGCGTATAAATGGCTTAACAAATTCGAATGCTTGAAAATTAATATTAGTCATTCTTAATAGAGACAAACTATCTTGAAATTTACGGGGACATGCAATATCGCACGCATTAGCCCAAACTTAAAACGGACCAAAAGTATATCATGAGTTCCCCAACTCAACTTCTACATAGATGTGAATATAATGTTTCCCATCTGCGTAACATTCTAACTATTCAATTTAATTTTATACTTTACCTTAATAGCAATTTGAATTGGATTATGATATAGCACATCTAAGAGGAATATGAGACCAATTCATCATAGAGTATTTGGAGTTCAAAAAGGGTTGTCTATATAATATTAAATCGTTGAGGTACATTCCTCGGTACGAGAAGGAGAGACCTAAAAATTTATAAGAATGTCAAGAAATTTCCCAAAAGAAAAACCAAATATATTATTTTGTTACATTTATAAGTCTAACCAATCAGAAATTTAGTAGATTGTCGACTTAGGAAGTTTAGTAAGTGAATTGCCTTACATATATATTGATATTAAAAACTCACAATCTCTCATTTTCTTATAAAATAAGCACCACAATAACTGGAGATTCCCTTGGGATTGAATATGTCTTAAGAGTCTAATCCATACTAGAAGCATGAACAACCCACAAGGACTCAAGACATCTTTTCATAAAAAAAAATGATTTAAATATTTCAGTTACTTAATGTGCCTCCTAGAGACGCAAAACTTAAAGATAACAACCCGGTGAAATAATAGCAACTGTGTATTGTAACAAACCCGCGAATACGGAATAAGAACATCCTCAATTAATTAAGGAAAACAATGAGGATTGATTTTTAAATGGATATAAAAGTTATAAATAAACCATGTCTATACGAAAAGTGAATATTATAGAATTATGATGATTGTTTTCCTTCTTAGTGGCCCGTGGTCACGAAAGGAAAATCTGGATCAATTTAATTGAATAGAAGGAGGCAAGAGATAAAAACTATACTTGGTTCAAGATTGTTAGCAAGGATTAGAAGTCCACGGACCTATAGTCCATACATTCAAAGATTATCATCCCAGTAGGATGCAAATAGATGTTTTTGACAAAGAGGTGGAAAGAATAAAGCGATGTTAGTTGCATAAAAGGGCTTTCGTAGATATCTACATTGATTTTGAAGTTATTTAGTTGATTATATTCCGTTACTTGATCGATAGGACAATGAACATGGTGTTTGTACCAGAAGTTATAACTAAAAATCAAATATTGAATTTAAACCAAACATTGTCTCGATGAGTGGATCAAGCATCTCTCAGAAGAAGTTCTTTTACATCAGACTTAAATAAATTCATAGTAAAATATCTTTGATCAATTTATCAAAAGTATTATATGGTTTCAATTGGGTTATTTTGGTTTTTTTAAATGCATAAACAAATTCATAATATTTGAAGTATAAATTCATACGAGTTAATTTAATGTTATCAATTTCTATTATATTCTCTCATCCCGTGCAGTGCAATGCACGGGTCAGTATTCTTGTATATATCTAATTATACTCCATCCGTTTCATAAAAGATGTAACATATACATATTTTGCAGTTCTATACATATGAATACAAGTCTCGTTTTCATATTAAATGACATCTGGTCGTCTCGCAATATGTATTAGGTTGAAATATGTAACTTAAAAAATCATTTATGCTTCACGATAAATTTAGTAAAAATTACGTTTGATTGTTATTACATGGGTATCAAACTTTGTATCAATACGCGTGTCAAGTCACAATGTTGCATCTTTTCTAGGATGAAGGGGGTGTAATATTGTCTTGTGTGTCAAACATGTCAAATGACAAACCATCTATATATATATTTTTTAAAAAAAACCAAAATTTTACTAAATCTATTGTATATCAAAATCTAATCATCATGATTCCATTCCATCTTAACTAAAAAATTAAAAAAAAATCTTCTACAACCAAACAAAACTTACGAGTAATTGAAATCTTTAAAACAAAAACATAATAAAACATCAAATCTTAATACAAATATCTATTAAAAAATCTATTATCTTTTATATATATAATTATTCAAGTCAATTATATATTCAGTTACACAAATTTCTCGACAATAATACCATAAGTTTTAAAATTTTAACTGATAATATGATAATTTCAAATTATTTAAAATAAAATAAACATTTAAATTATTTATTATCTCATTTATTTATATATTCATTACCATACATTCAATTACACAAGATTTTCAAACATCAAATCAACCTAAATGCATGATTACATGATAATTTTAACATAATCAAAATGAAAACAAGATCATTGTCGAGAAAATAAGAATATGATTATATGTATTATTCTCTCCGTTCCAAAAAAGGATGCAATCGTTTGACTTAACACGCATGTCAATGCAAAGTTTGATACGCGTACAAAGACGATCAGATATAGGTTTTTATAAATTTATCGTGAAACATCAATGGTTTGATAAGTTACGTATTTTAATCTAATACATGTTGTGGGATCAGACGTGATTTGATATGAAAACGAGACTTATATTCATACTTATAAAATAATATAGAATATGTATATGTTGTATTTTTTTCGAGATGAAAAGAATAATATATAAGCAATTTCATAAAAAATCTTAAATAAATAAGATAATTCTTGAAAAATACTACCTAAAAATTTTTTATCGGATGAGATATCATAAAAAAAATTTTAATTTTCATAATTCCCAAAATTTTTAATCTAATTCGTATCGATCAAGTAACAAAATATAATCAATGAAAAAACATCAAAATGAATGTAGATTTTCCTTTCGTGACTACGGGCCACTATGAAGTAAAACAATCATCTAACGATATTCATAATTCTATAGTATTCATTTTTCGTATAGACATGGTTTATTTGCAACTTTTATATCCATTTAAAAATCAATCCTCATTGTTTTCCTTAATTAATTGAGGATGTGTTTATTTTGTATTCGTGGGTTTGTTACAAGTCGCAGTTGCTATTATTTCATCTGGTTGATATCTTCGAGATTTACGTCTTCAGAAGGCACATTATGTGATTGAAATATTTTAAATCATTTTCTTTTCTATGAAAAGATGTCTTGAGTCCTTGTGGGTTGTTCATGCTTCTAGCGTGAATTAAACTCTTAAGACATATTCAATCCCAAGGGAATCTTCAGTTATTATGGTGTTTATTTTATGAGAAAATGAGACATAATAAGTTTTTAAGATTTTAATTGGATGCACTAGATTTTGCATAGGGATAATATATTTTGCTATGTCTTAAACAAATCAATTTTGACGTATTAAATTATGCATAGGTGTATTATTTTTTGCAGTGTGCTTGAAATTAATACTTTTGAAACAAACCAATTTTGACGTAATAAATTTTACATAGACGTATTACTTTTTGCTTAAATATACTAAATTTTCCATAAGTAATACGTCTTTGTTCTAGAACTAGTATACATGGAACAAACCAATTTGACCGTAGACATGCTAGTTTTTTTCATAGGCTTACTAATTTTTGTTTAAAAATACTAGATTTTTTAAAGACGTATTAATATTCATCAATTTTCTTAAACGAATTAGTTTTTAAATTTAGATAGACATATTATTTTTTATTTAAATGTATTAGTTTTTCAATTTGATATATTAATTTTTTAAAAGACGTGCTAGGTTTTTCAAGATTATTTCATTCCATCTTAACTAAAAAATTAAAAGAAAAACCTTCTAAAACCAAGCAAAACTTACGAGTAATTGAAATCTATAAAACAAAAGCATAATAATCATCAAAATTTAATATAAATCTCTATTAAAAAATCTATTATCTTATATATATTTAATTATTTAAGTCAATTATATATGCGGTTACACAAAGCTATCAGACGATAATACCATAAGTTTTAAAATTTTAATTGATAATATGATAACTTCAACTTATTTAAAATAAAATAAAATATTTAAATTTCAAATTTACTTAAATAAATATTTAACTAATTTATTATCTCATTTATTCATATATTTATTATCATACATTCAATTACAAAAGATTTTCAAACAGCAAATCAACCCAAATGCATGATTACATGATAATTTTAACATAATCAAAATGAAAACAAGATCGTCCTCTTTCCCTCGGCCGCCGCCACCCTCATCAACTTCTTCTCCTATCTCCCACGCATCGCCCAAAGTGGCCCTCATCCACCCCACGATGCTCACCGCCGACGAAAGTCAGAGCAACCGATAGAGAAGATCGGTGTCCTCACAAATTTGATTTTGGATTATTATTATTTTTTAATGATTTTGAATAGATATGCGTCCATTTTACCAATTCTAGAGGAGAAATTGACTACTTCCTCATGGTGTAATGGCTCCAACGCTATATGAACTGTGTTCTTTTGGTGGGTCTATCCTGATTTTCAGGCTTTTCATTTCTGTCTCTTTTGATTCTTGAAACTCCACCTCACCTTATTCTGTTCTTAAAACAAAGAATTTCAATCTTTATAATCTGTTTCTACAAATTTGGATCTTTGAATCTGTTTCGGTCTTTATAATCTTTATTTTATTGAATTTGAGTTTACTGAACGTTGTCATCGAGTGCTTGCACAATTTCATAACGAATGATACACTTATCAATTTTCCCAGCTAATAACTGTGCCAATACAGCATCTGGCCGTTTATTAAACTCACTTTTCAAAATAACGAGTACACCTTATACCATGCAAGAGCAAGAACAGTGAAACAAGAACTATATATGTTGCTTTCGAGCAATGATTCATTTTATAGTTTCACATCAAAAATTATATTTAGCATTTAATGTTTGTTTTTATTGTAAGCGTCGAAGGCGCGGCACGTTAAGTCATAAAGACGCAGATGTTGTACGATTTTTGTCAAAGTAACGTGGAATAATCTTGAAAAACCTAATATGTCTTTTAAAAAATTAATATATCAAATTGAAAAACTAATATGTCTAAACAAAAAAATAGTTCGTCTATCTAAATTTAAAAATTAATTCATCTAAGAAAATTGATGAATACTAATACGTCTTCAAAAAATATAATATTTTTGAACAAAAATTAGTAATACCATGAAAAAAACTAGCATGTCTATTGTCAAATTGGTTTATTTCGTGTGTACTAGTTCTAGAACAAAGACGTATTACTTGCGAAAAATTTAGTATATTTAAACAAAAAGTGGTACGTGTATGCAAAATCTAGTACGTCAAAATTGATTTGTTTCACACATACTAACTTCAGGCGTATTGTAAAAATTAGTATGCCTATGTATAATTTAATATACTAACTACAGGTTTCATATATTCTTGTAAGCTGGTGGAGGGTACGTCTGCACAGTAATTGGATTTTGTAAAGCTTCATACACAACTATGATTCATTGCCAAGTGTATAGATTTTTCTCCATAACACAAAATTGTTGTACAAAGATAATGGGAATTGGTATGTATACCAAAGATGGTGTCAAGACTTGGACTGTGTAAAGACTTGGTTTGATGAAGAGTGTTATTGGTCTTTTACTTAGCTTGCTGATTATTGTTGAAATATGTAAGTTGAATTTTATACACTTAGCGTGTTAAATCTTTAGTTCTTTGCCTGATTCGTCTTATTCTACCATGTGATGCCCAACATTTAGCAAATGAACTGGATCCTGTAGTTAAGCGGTGATATCTCTAGTGTAGAATGTTGTGAGGTACTTGGTTGTTCTCCCCCCTTTTATCTGACTAATATACATATGTATTTCTGGGTCTCTTTTATATGAAGCCATGGGCAGCTTCATAACAATGGAATAGGAGGTGGAGGTGAAAATCTTACAACCGCGGAGGCCGCTGATCTGTATTTTAGACAGGTGCAGGACACGTTTAGGGATCAGAGGGATAAACTGGACCAGTTCCTTCAAGTGATGAGAGATGTGAAACTCCCGAGGTAATACTTGCATAAAATGAACATTATATGTTCCCTGCGCTGTAATCTCACTTAAGCATTTGTTACTTCGAGTATACGTTAACAATGCAGAATTGACATGGAGGACGTCATAGCCAGGGTAACAGAGTTGTTCAAAGGGCACAACAATCTAATATTTGGTTTCAACAATTTCTTGCCAAAAGAGTACAAAATCACCATTGAAGATAGAACGCAACCTTCACAGAACAGCATACATTTTGATGAAACTTCTGACTTTGTAAGAAAGATAAAGGTTAGTCACACTTCTAACCATGCCTAAGATAGTGGTTAGTTCTTTGTTCCCCCCTTTTCCTTTCACTAATTGGTTTTGTCTATGCACAAGTGTGAAAATGATGATCATGCGTACAAATCTTTCATTGAATTACTAGATATGTTTAAGGTGCATGAGAAGAGTTAAAAGTAGAAATAAAAAATGACTTATATCATGTCCTCTCTAGTATGGCTTGCACGATGTCCATACATCTGCGGCCGTCTGCTCTCTAGCATCCTATCTAAACTGTAACTACCTACTTAATTTTTAGCTTAAGCACACTAATAACATCATGGCTTATATTTCTTTGTTTTGTTCCATCAATTTCTATACAATTGGAGAGATTGTATATTCCTATAAAGATCAATTTATATCATGCGTGTGTTATCAAATCGAAAAATCAATCGATTTGTGTTCTCGCGATTGAGAGAAAAAATGGCGGGGATGAGATTTTGAGAGGAAATGTATGGGTCATTGTTTTTTTTATTATTATTAATGGTAAAAGATGACTTGAGGGTGCAATATAAGAGAATCTTACAAATGAAAGATAAAATCTCCATTATATTTTAGGGGTTAGTGTAAGTTGAAATTCTAGTAGGGATTTTAATTTAATTCACTCATAAAAATAAACAAATAAATCAAATAGAAAACAAAAAAATAAAAAGAAAAAAGTAGTAACCCTCCATCCCATAATAATGCAAAATTTCAAATAATAAAATCAATATTAAGGATATATTTTGAATAGCTCCACCTTTATAGTTAAAACTATTCAATAGTCTCATAATCATAATGGTATGAAAGCATTTATAATACAACTAATATTTCACGACAATTTATAAAAAAACAATATTTGATTTTCATGCAATGACAATCAAAGTTTACGTTGACTAATATATGTAACGCTTGCAACTATTACATTACACGAGCACAACGCTACTGTTGTTGCTATCACATGTTATGTTTATCTTGCATGTCAAATGAATAACAGACAAATAGAAATGAAATAGTCTAAGGGCAAGAACTTGTCAAAGGGCAGCTGAAGCAAGATCACGCGTAATCCATACCCTAACAAGTCTCCATCTCAAACGGGTCTCTAAACAAACTCAAGCATGCATTTGGCAGCCCAGTTTTAGCTCCTATTTCAGTGCATCGACATGAACGTGGCGAGGAACTAGCAGGGGAACAACAACTATAAATATGAAGCCTTTTTCTTCCATGGCATCATCATCAAGCCATTACCATTTGAGCTTTTAGGTTCTTTGAAGCAAATCGAAACCAAATACAGAGCCAAGAAATGGATTCCGAGAAGGCTAGTTACCATGCTGGTGAAGCCAAGGGCCAAGCCCAGGTATGTCGATCAGTACTACTGATCTATCTCTACTCCGGGATCATATATGAGATCCATTCTTATCAGCATTCACAACAATATATCGTGAATTCATAAATCGAATTCTTTTCTTATCGATACGAATCAATGCATCTAATTCTTTTCTTAATGTTGCGTTACGCTACTCTAGGATATCATATATGCATGTTTTATGTTGAGCATGTACCTAACATTATGCCAGAAGGCCCATTTGAGGAACATTATGGTTAATCATAACTAATGGAACTTGGTTCAATTAATAATGTTTCACAGGAAAAGGCTAGCAACCTGGTGGACAAGGCCAGTGATGTTGCCCAATCTGCCAAGGAGTCATGCCAAGAGGTCTGATTTCCCTTCCCCGCTAAACTCCTCGATTATTGCCCCTTCATCGATCGCTCTAAATGTTCCACTTAATCTTCCATGTGAAATCAATAAGATTGTATCTGTTACGCAATCGTTTTGAACATTGGGCATGCAGGCCGGGTCGCAGTTGAAGGCAAAGGCTCAAGGAGCTGGCGAGGCTGTGAAGGAAGCAACCGGGACCAATAAGTAGATCTTGATATTTTTTTTTCTAGTAGAATTTGATCATAAATGTATGCTCGGGGACGAACAAATGTGTTCCTCCCTTGAAGCTGTAGTGCCTAATAATTAGATTTGTATTTTGTCTATGAATAAGACATGAAGAGCTGCTATACA
The DNA here is from genome assembly GCA_001925005.1 of Drosera capensis. Taxonomy (NCBI): domain Eukaryota; kingdom Viridiplantae; phylum Streptophyta; class Magnoliopsida; order Caryophyllales; family Droseraceae; genus Drosera; species Drosera capensis. Next base: position 31,151 of record LIEC01009575.1, on the reverse strand, counting down.
TGTATCACTCTGCCCTTTCTCTCGAGGTATCAAGTTTTCCCTGTATTGTATCTCAGTTGTTTAGTTGAATCAAAACAATCAAACATTGTTCGATACTCCAAATATTGGCCCTTGATTTTTGAGCGATGATCGTATATTATTCAATGTAATTTTGTCACTATTTGGTTCTAGATCTCAAGCATGTAACTTGTCATTTGGTTCGTTTTGAGTCATTTACTATCATAGTGCTTTTAATTATACAAGAAACTATCAGGATTTAACAGGAGAGTCTAAGATAAGAGTCCAACACCCACATTATGCCTGAGAAACATATACATGTGAACCGTATCCATTTTTGTTATGATGATTTGAATCTGGAGTGATATTAAGAGTCTTCATACATGAATACGACCTCTTCTCTTCCATGGATATGAAGGAGATACATCTTCCTTCTTCTTGAAAATGAAGTATGCACATTCATGGAATGAACATGGGGTTCTTCAATAGGCAAAATAAAGTGTCCACATTAATGGGAAGAATATTGGGTAAGTAATTCCACTTGTATTTGGAGTACTATATAAACTCCTTCGTCGTTTAGGATTAGTAATCATCTCATCGAAAATTTAGATTTTCCCCTTCAATTTGTATCTCGTTTTCGTTCTTAGCGAATATCGATCTGCCGCTGTCGTGGACGTAGTCCAAATTGGGTGAACCACGTAAATCTTGTGCTTGTGTTCATTCTTCTTTGCTTGATTCCGCAACAAACTAGTATCAGAGCCATATCGAATCAGATTTATTCGTCAAGCATAGAGATGTCGTCACAAATGATTAAGATCGATAAGTTCATAGGAAAGAACAACTTTAGTTTATGGCGAATCAAGATATGCGTGCTCCTGAAGCAACAGGGGATTTGGACTCCCCCTAGGAGGATTCAGAATTCGCGCAGCAAGATGAGAAGGCTCATTCTACTATTCTTTTATGTCTCGCTGATGAGATTATCTACGAAGTGGCAGATGAAGAATCCGCTAGAGGTTTGTGGTTGAAATTGGAGAGTCTGTATATGACGAAATCGCTAACAAATAAGTTGTTGTTAAAACAACGTTTGTTTGCCTTTCGTATGAAAGAGGGTATGGCTTTGAAAGAGCATCTTGACGAATTGAATTCTATTCTTATGGATCTAAAAAATATGGATGTAAAAATCGAGAATGAAGATGCTGTCCTAATTTTGCTTCTCTCCTTGCCTCATTCATACAAGAATTTTGTGAATTCTTTCATCGTCGGGAGAGACACCATCATGCTGGAAGAAGTTAGATCTGCTCTTCATTCACGAGAGCTTCGACATAAGACGCCTGGAAATGGTTCTGAAAATCAGGTGGTGGGTTTGGCAATCACAAATTTGGATAAGGGACGAGGCCGATCAGAAAAGGGAAAAGGAAATGGAAAAAATAGAGCAAGGTCAAAATCCAAAGGTCGAGATTCAAACTTCAATCGTAAGGAAATTGAAGACAAAGGCTCTAGCAGCAACAGTTACAAAGGAAGATTCTGGGTGAGAAGTAGATTTGGTACTATCAGTGATCAATCACGTGCACCCTTCCGATCAGCGGATTTGGGATTCAAGTTTGCTCTTTTCATATGTGTCCCAATCGGGAATGGTTTTTGACATATGAAAAGATCAATGTCGGAAATGTCTTAATGGGTTTCACGATGCAAAATAATTGGTATTGGTTCGATACAGATCAGAATGCCCAATGACGTGTTTAGAACCTTGAGGGATGTTTGGCACATTCCAGATTTGAAGAAGAATTTGATTTCATTGGGAATTATGGACTCCAAAGGGTTCAGGTACAATTGTGAATGAGGAATACTACGAGTCGCTAAAGCTACTTTAGTGATAATGAAGGGTCTGAAACAGATTTCTTTGTGTGTGTTACAAGGAACAACAGTTATGGGTTCGATCGCTGTGGTTTCTTCAGAGAAATCAGATTCTGATCTAACGAGGTTATGGCATATAAGACTTGGTCATGTTAGCAAAAAAGGAATGATACTTCTCACGAAGCAGGGTCTTCTTGGGGGCCACAAGGTAGCAGATTTTCGTTTTTGTGAGCACTGTATTTTTGGGAAGCAACGATGGGTTAAGTTCGCTAAAGCGGTGCATAGAACAAAAGCTACGCTTGTTTACATACATTCAGATTGTTGGGGACCGTCTCGAGTCTCATCCTTAAGAGGTGTAAGGTATTTTCTTTCAATTATTGATGACTACTCGAGGATGACTTGGGTATTTATTATGAAGCACAAGAGTGATGCTTTTTAGACTTTCAACCATTGGAAGATCCTTATTGAGAATCAAATAGGAAGAAGATAAAACATCTTCGTACTGATAATAGCTTGGAATTTTGTTCGAAAGAGTTTAATGAGTTCTACAAAGATAAAGGCATCGCAAGGCATCATACAGTTAAGGATACTCCACAACAAAATGGAGTAGCAGAAACGATGAATAAAACTTTGTTGGAGAGAGCTCGATGTTTGCTATCAAATTCTGGGTTGGGAAGAATTTTTTGGGCTGAGGCAGTTAGCATGGTATGCTATTTGGTGATTGCAAAACACCTATTGAGTTTTGGTCAGGTAAACGTGCTGATTATTCAGTTCTTCGTGTTTTTGGTTGTCCTGTTTATTATCATGTTAGTGAGGGTAAGCTAGAACCGAGGGCGAAGAAAGGGTTGTTCATGGGTTATGGCGATGGGGTGAAGGGCTACAGAATTTGGTCTCCTTCTGAGAAGAAGGTAATTTTGAGCCAAAATTGAATCCTGTTGTTCCAGATAAACAGGATACTGTTCCGAAACAGGTGGAGTTTGTGATAACTTCGAGCGATGGTTATGGTGATGATGGTTTAGTACGAGTCAATACATTTGATAAAGATGTTTAGACGGAGCATGTGCTAGAATTGAAAGAGGAACGTGAATACAATATTGCTACTCATAGACCTCGTAGGCAGATTAACCCTTCCGTGAGATATGATTTTGAGGATATGGTAGCGTATGCTTTGCAAATGGCAGAAGATGTGGAGTCTTTTGAACCGTCCACCTATCGAGAAGCAATCTGATCAATGATCTGCTACAATGGGAGAAGAGATAGAGTCTCTTCACAAGAATAAGACATGGGAACTTGTGAAGTTACCTAAGGGGCAAAGAGTCGTTGGCTGCAAATGGTTCTTTAAAAGGAAGACGGGATTACCAAGGGATGAAAACATGAGATTCAAGGCACGTCTAATCGTGAAAGGTTATAGTCAGAAAGAGGGAGTTAATTACAACGAGATTTTCTCACCCGTTGTAAGGCACACTTCCATTCGAGTGCTACTTGCTTTGGTAGCACACCAAAATTTAGAGTTGGAACAATTAGATGTGAAGACAGCTTTCTTACATGGAAATCTTGAAGAAGAAATCTTTATGAGCCAGCCAGAGGGGTTTTCCATTGAGGGTAAGAAGATTATGTTTATGGACTATAGAAATCTCTTTACGGGTTGAAGCAGTCGTCAAGACAATGGTATAAGAGGTTTGACAGCTTCATGATGAAACACGGGTTCAGTAGAAGTCCATATGATTGCTGTGTTTATCATAAGAAAGTTTTGGATGGATCACTTCTTTACCTGCTCTTATTCTTTGATGATATGCTCATTGCGGCTCGAGAAATTACAAAGATTAAGAAAATGAAGACACTTCTTAGAGAAGAATTTGATATGAAAGATTTAGGAGTAGCCCAAAAGAGTTTGGGAATGGAAATTGTTAGGGATTGCACACAGAGGAACCTTTTCTTATCATAAAAGAGCTATATTCAGAAAATATTAGCTCGGTTTGGAATGACAATGGCGAAACCATTGAATACTCCTTCGACTACAAATTTCCGCCTCTTTATAGCTTTTGCACCACAGAAAAAAGTAGAGATCGAGTATATGTCTTGGAGACCTTATGCTAGTGCAGTAAGGAGTTTGATGTACGCAATGGTTCGCACAAGGTCGAATATTTCTCATGCAGTTAATGTTGTGAGTAGGTATATGGCTCAACCTGGGAAAGAACATTGGGCTGCAGTCAATAGACTATTTCGGTATTTGAAGGATACTTCTGATGTAGGTCTTATATATGGTGGAAATTCTGAGTGTTCGGTTGCTGGGTATTCTAATTCAGATTATGTCGTAGATTTGGATGGACGGAGGTCCTTGACAGGTTATGTTTTCAGAGTTGGAAATTTTGTCGTTAGTTGGAAGGCTACTCTTTAGCCATCAGTTGCCTTATCTTCCACGGAGGAGGAGTATATGGAATTGAAAGAAGCAGCCAAGGAAGGCATTTGGTTGAAGGGACTAATGGTGATCTCGGGTTTCATCAAGACCAAGTCATAGTTTTTTGTGATAGTTTGAGTGCGATATGTTTGGCGAGAGATCAAGTGCATCATCATCGAACTAAGCACATTGATGTTCGATATCATTTCATTCGTTCAGAGAATAGGATCAATGTGAAGAAGGTTGGTACTCAAGACAATCCAGCAGACATGTTCACCAAGCCAGTTTCGATGAGCAGGTTCAAACATTGTTTGGATTTGCTTAATGTTGACAATTGGAAGTAGCCCCGATGAGGGGGCATTTACGACGGCAATGTGGTAGATGACTCTTCGAGATTACTTTGGGTGGATTCAACTAAAGGTGGAGATTTTTTAGGATGATTTGAATCTGGAGTAATATTAAGAGTCTTCATACATGAATACGACCTCTTCTCTTCCATGGATATGAATGGGCTACATCTTCCTTGTTCTTGAAAATGAAGTATGCACATTCATGGAACGAACATGGGGTTCTTCAATAGTCAAAATAAAGTGTCTACATTCATGGGAAGAATATTGGGTACTATATAAACTCCTTTGCCGTTTAGGATTAATAATCATCTCATCGAAAATTTAGATTCTCCCCTTCAATTTGTATCTCGTTTTGGTTATTAGTGAATATTGATCTACCGCTGTAGTGGACGTAGCCCAAATTGGGTGAACCAAGTAAATCTTGTGCTTGTGTTGATTCTTCTTTGCTTGATTCCGCAACAATTTTAAACCCAAAAACATAGGTTAGTAGGTTATGCCTTGTCCACATATATAAGTTATGCCTCTTTTTACTTCACGATCGATAAGATAGCGACTCAACTCATCATATATCTCAATAATATTCCCCTTATGTGTGAGTCCATCGGCATCACCAATTTACTCCACCTTGTGCATGAATGTATGGGTCTTCTTTACCTACATATTTGGATTGGGCCATGTGCACACCACAAAGACCCATCTTCATTTTCGTCTTTGGGCCACCACATGTTTGGAATCTTCACTACACTTCATTGTAAAATTTTCAACACACTTCGTTGTGGACTTTTCACCATGGTGGGAGTTGCATGGATTTTTCACCAATCCTCTTGAGGACTCAAAGGTATGAAATTTTTTCTCCAAACTCATGTAGTGCCTAACCCTAACTGCATTCCAAAGCTGACTGTTCATGCCCTCTTATTGTGGTATGATAAACATAACAACAGGTCTTACTGTCCCCTAAGCACTCGGGCATTATCTCACTCGTCCCAATGAACCATGGGTTTTGATACCAGTTGTAGGGATTTAGCGGAAGAGCCCAAGAAGAAATTCCAACACCCATGTTGGGCATGAGTAGCAAATACATATTTGCTACTCACGAATCGGACCCATCTTTAACCTAATAGGTTAGGATAGTAGGTTATGGGTTGTTCACATAAATAAGTTACTTCTCTTTTTACTCCACGATTGATGTGGATAATAACTCAACCCATCACATATCTCAACAGAAATAAGTATCGAGATCAAAACAAAGGAATTAGGAGCAAAATGCATAAGAAAAGACGTGAAAAAATCAAAATAAATCACAACGAGGAAGTTGGATGAAGACGAACAAAATATGGTATGGCCGTATTTTTTGGTACGGCCGTATCACGCTGACTCTGGTTTGAATTGCCAAAGTCGAGAAGAATATGAGTAGGCCATATCCTTTGATACGGTCGTATTTTCCTCCAGCATAATTTTTGCTATACTATTTCTTTTCTAATTTAGGATTTTTAGTAGTCTATTTATATAAATTTTGGGGGACCACATGTACTTTCTCAATTAATCAGAGACTAAAGTAGGGTTGCAATATTCTCTTAAGAGTCGAAATATTATGACGGTGAAGACAAAGGGTTGCGATGAAAAATCGAAGATGACGAGAGTCGCAATCAATTCCAAGACAGTTTTCTTCACTTTGATTGTCATCTCAATGTCTCAAACTCTTTGTCTGTTTATTTCAATCTTAATCATGAACTAGCTCTTCATTCTAGGATGATTATGTAGCCATTCTTGTTCAAAGGTTTGGTTTTTTATTATTGATTGTTAGACGTTATTTTTTAATTTGTTGACGTGTTTGATGTTCGTGTTTAATGCTTTCTTGTACTAGATCACTACATGATTGAATTGTGAATCTTGGCTGCTTCGAGAGAAGGATTAGGACCTCTAAATTTCCACTCAATGGAGTAACTGCTACACTGCGTCTAATTGTCTCACCAACCAACACAAAGTGGTTGTGAACTTTTTGAGCCTTTATAATCACCAAGGCGCCTCTACTAACTCTTATGTCTTCTTCACGAAGTGATACACTGTAATTTCTGAAAACAAGTCGAACCATCGATATAAGATGTTTTCTCAATCCCAGGCATTCCTCACATCCCTAAGGACATGAACCACACCGTCAAACCTTTTCACTTTGTCAGAACCAATTCTAGCAACCTCACAAATTGCATTAGTACATATTAACAAAGAACCTCCAAAAGGTTCAACCATATCAAACAGACTCCTATCAGAAATAGCATGACACATAGCACCAGAATCCAAAATCCAAATCCAAGAGTCGTATTTGGATTCACATGACAAAATCAATGCTTCATCATCATTAAAGGACCCAACCATATCCTTATCTTCGTCATGTTTCTCTTCACCCTTCTTCAGTACTGGACATATATGTATCACATGAGCCTTCATACCATAGTTATAGCACGTGATCTTTCTCCCACAACTACTCTCGAATGTTCTATGCCTTGTCCACTACCTTTGTTTGAAGATCTATCATGTTTTCTAACATTTAAGGCACCTTCCAAACTTTTAGGAAACGAGAACTCTTTTCTCATGTATCCTTATTCAAAAGTATACCAATGACATTATCAAACTTGAGTTTATTCCCTCCTAATGAATTACTGACAGTCATCAGAAGGCTATCTTAACTATCTGGTGAACTCATCAAAATCGTCAAGGCCAACACCTCGTCATCAAACTTGATTTCAACGGACTCTAACCAAATCGTCAGCGTGTTGAATTCATTCACATGCTCAGCTATTGATTTTAATCCATTCATCTTCATAGTGAATAAGCGTTTGATGAGAAATACCTAATTTATAGCTGAAGCCTTCTCATACATCTTTGAAAACATATTCATCAAACCTTCGATAGTCCCCTTTGTAGTTGTTGAAGGCTATCGTTGGCGACAAAGAGAGTCGAATCGCATCCAACGTTTTGCGATCTAACAATTCCCACTTGTTGTGATCCCTATCATTTACCTTCGAGTGATAGATAAAGATCTTTCTGATAAAGATAGTATTCCATCTATATCTTCCAAAATGCTAAGTTTGTCTAATCGAACTTCTCGATCATGAACTTTCTATTTTCTATCATTGCTCTCAATTGATCAAAAAGCACCAAAGATTGGATTCTTGATCATCGAACTTTGCAAACGAAAATGATCCATAAAAATTTCCTATCTCGTCAACCCTAAATTCAATTGATTACCTCTTGTAACCGATTAGGATTTTTCAATCACTCTCTCACTTTATGTGTTTAATAAATCTGACTCTGATATCATTTGTTAGGATCGAATCACACACAGGACACAAAATTTACGTGAGAAAATTCTCAAGAGGGAAAAAAACTCAAGGCTTTCGATGAGATCCACTATGAAGAAACGGTTACATAGGTTGTTTGTTATACAGTGAATATATGGACACACAAAAAGATAAAACCCTAAATTCGAAAAAAGCCCCGCAGCCTATGAAAGTAAGCATGGTCACAATAGTCCGTGTTAAGAGACTACAGACATCTATCGTGCACGGGCGTGCTTGAGCATGCACACAGCCCGTGCCTGTTTCCAATGCCATCTTCTCTTTTCGTTTAGAATCTGGACCACACCCAACAAATTGATTTTCAAATTCAGTAATTTAACCATATATAACTCTCTTTGAGATTAAATGCAAATTCATCCAACCTTTTTATTTTTACTCCATTCGATTCACAAATCTTATCAAACTTACAAAGATAACATTACTCAACACATATTTCAATTAACCTCGTCTTTATATCAGATAATGTTTGATCGTTTTATCACTCTCATCATAAAAATAGTTTATAATTTATCTTATTATTAATAACTCACGACAAATTCACTCTAAATAAAATTGGATTGTTTCCTCATATCAATCAAAATTTATCTAATAATGGAATCAAGAAAAGGATTAACCGAAAGTTACATCTAATCCTTTCATAACTCTAGACAAATTAATAGGCCCACCCACGATGCGAAATGCAATAAACTATTCTCGATTCCTGACTATATATTGATTATCTAAGCGCCGCATATGCAAGCAAGTACGTAGTCATTTTTGGAAAGCTGAAACCAATCTCATCTCAAGCAAGGAAAGAGGGAGAGAAAAGTCAGAAGAGGATGATGTCTCTCTTCTCTCCTCTCAGTCCAAATTCCTATCTCGCTTCAGGCCAAAGCTTCAACCATGGAGGCAAGTTTCAATCCTTATTCCTTTTTCAATCTCTGTTCTTTATCTGGTTATCAGTTAGTTTAGTTGACGTCAGAGATTCGACATCACCGGAATCCATCAAAAACAAGTATGAGTTATAAATATAAAACTAAGGTTAAGATTTTATAGATTTCGTCTTTCCCACATCCTACACTTAGGTGAGACTTTTCTGCTTTTTGGTATATTTCATAGCTTTGCTTATTTGCACGTTGTTGTTCTTCTTTCGGTCGGATTATTTTTCTTATCAGATGAATTGACTTGAAGCCTGTTGGATAGTACTTTGTTTGAGCAAGTTTTTGGGCGGGTTTCAATCGTCGGATTGAAACAAGAAATTTCAATTTTTCCTTCTTTTTGTGAATAGATTAGCATATTTTCTCAAAATCGATTTGACAATATATATATTGACTTAATTATAAAAAGACTAAATCGTAATGAGAAAATATAATTTGATATGAAAACTCAATAAATAAAAAAACATTTCCATTAATTGTTTTATATCTCAAAACATATCTATTATAAACGTCTTGACATATAGTATATGTTTTGTGCTCAATATAAATTTAAAAGGCGTGGGACTGAAATCAGCCACACATTTCCTAAATATGAAAATCACTCTAGAGTTCAACTGTTCAAGCAAGGAAAATTGAGTGAATGTGGAAATGAGAAAGGGCCTCAAGGGTCACACCACTTTTGTGCAAGTGTAGATCATCTATGCTTTGTTTGAATTAATGGCTTGCATAATTACTCATCAAATCTAACAAAGCCAAAAGAAGATCTTATTAAAAGGAAAAATCCAATAATAGTTTTAAGTATATTCCTTCTCTTTAGAAGCTGGCGGTCCCTCCATCAGGCTATGTCAAATATTGTACTGATGTTGATTATGTTGTTTTTTGAGGCAATTTCGGATAAGTCTCTATGTGATAAGCTATTTAACACTCTACAAAAACATCATGAAACAGTATTTCTGTACGACATACTTACACTAGGGGACAACACCATGCAATTTTCACTTTCTCAAGATCATGAACTTGTAGGGATAATTTGGGTTGTTGTCTTTGCCTTGTATCCCCTAGTATTACATTTCTGTATGGATGAACTCGGTTGATCATAAGGTGAAGCTGTTAGGATAAAACGTCAAGAACAATCTGTGCTCCTGATTCCTATATATCCCTCTGATGCGATCCATATGTTCTTGTTTGGCTAATCGAATTTTGCATGCGGCGTGATGAGACTTGCTTTGATGGTAACATGTCAGAGCTCGCTACTATTTGGTTAAACTTGCTTCGATACCTTGTCAAGGACTGGCTATTGTTCACATGGAGTAGTTTAAATTTGGTCAAATATATGTAGTGAACCAGTTCAATATCAATTTTGTTTCTTTCAGGCAAAGCGCAATCACTTGGATGCTCATCATCAAAAAACAAGCCAATGCAGCTGAAGATTTCATCTGGCTTGTCAACAAAAGCTATTGGTGATATCAATGGCAGCTTTACGTCGATCAACATTCCTCGTCAGTGGTACAATATCATACCCGATCTTCCTATCAAACCTCCTCCAGCATTGAATCCCAGGACATTCCAGCCAGTCCAACCTCAAGATTTATCTCCGCTCTTTCCCCAAGAGTTGATCAACCAAGAAATGAGCAATGACAACTACATCGATATCCCAGAAGAGGTTATCGACGTTTACAGGCTCTGGAGACCAACGCCTCTAATCAGGTTTCTTCTTGTATCTGTATTTTAATATACTTAGGGTTGGTTGATAAGTTGATAGAGATTATCTTACACGGTGCCAGTTGAGTATAGAGCGAAGAGGTTGGAGAAGCTTCTTGGCACACCTGCTAGGATATATTACAAGTATGAAGGTGTGAGCCCTGCTGGATCACATAAGCCGAATACTGCCGTTCCCCAAGCTTGGTATAATGCTAAGGAAGGTGTCAAGAAAGTCGTGACTGAGACCGGCGCTGGCCAATGGGGGAGTGCACTAGCCTTTGCGTCTAGTTTATTCAATCTTCAGTGCGAGGTAAATAGAATTTTCTATTTGTAAATGAAGCAACTCATCCTATAAAAACTTCCATTGTGATTTATGAATTGCTTCAAATTTTTCGTGTTTACTTAGGTTTGGCAAGTTCGTGTGTCTTATGACCAAAAACCATACCGAAAACTAATGATGCAAACATGGGGTGCGGAAGTCCACCCATCGCCTTCGGATCTCACAGAAGCTGGTAGGAGAATCCTGAAGTCAAATTCTTCAAGTCCAGGCAGCTTAGGAATAGCTATCTCGGAAGCAGTGGAAGTTGCAGCAACAGATCCTGACGCTAAGTACTGCCTAGGCAGTGTTCTCAATCATGTCCTGCTTCACCAGACTGTCATAGGCGAGGAATGCCTAAAGCAAATGGAAGCATTTGGCGATGTCCCTGATGTCATCATAGGTTGTACAGGTGGTGGGTCCAACTTTGGTGGGTTATGTTTCCCGTTTATTCGTGAAAAACTTAAGGGGAGAATGAACCCTCTTATAAGAGCGGTTGAGCCAGCCGCTTGCCCTTCCTTGACTAAAGGGATATATGCCTATGATTATGGTGATACGGCTGGTATGACTCCACTGATGAAGATGCATACTCTCGGGCATGATTTCATTCCAGATCCTATTCATGCTGGTATGGTTTTTTTTTTTTTTTTTTTTGGCTCTGCTGGTTCTTTGTTTATACTTCTTTTGCTGGCTGTGCTGAGGTAGGCATTTTGATTGTGCAGGAGGTCTGCGGTACCATGGCATGGCTCCGTTGATTTCACACGTCTATGAACTGGGGTTGATGGAAGCCATTGCTATTCCTCAAACTGAATGCTTTCAAGGTAAGACTCTAAATCTTACATTTCATGTCTCCCAATTGATATCGGTACTGTTGTTTTCTGTGCGAGGTTTAGATAAAAGGAATTCTAATGAATCTGAATCATGCTCCGTTGCACTATTGCAGGTGCCATCCAGTTTGCAAGATCAGAAGGACTAATCCCGGCTCCAGAGCCTACTCATACCATTGCTGCTACTATCAGGGAAGCTATCCGCTGTCGAGGGACTGGCGAAGCAAAGGTAATTCTAATGGCAATGTGCGGACATGGTCACTTCGACCTGCCATCATACGAAAAGTATTTGCAAGGAAATATTACGGATTTATCGTTTGATGAGGAGAAGATACAAGCATCACTTGCCAAGATCCCCAAACTGGTGTCCTGAGTTAGAAGTCACTGCTATTCTACCTGCGGCTGCGTTTTTGGTCCTGTTTTGTTTGATCTTTTTCGGGAAACCAATATTGTATTTCATAACCACGAAATATATATAGTCGATGATGTGCTAATGCAAATTTATAACGTTATGCAAACGTAATCTAGGACATCATTTCACTATACATCTGTTAACTCCCTGTTTCCATGACATCCCATCTCATCCATCTTGATTTGAATATGCTCATCTCTTGTTGTCTCATATGAGACTCAAAATATAGTCTGGGATTGTAAAGTTCCGTAAGGACCACCATTTTCACGAGAATCACACGCTTAGCGTTCATGTTAGAATAGGCTGCCTCAACATTTTAGTCAAACACAATTCCTTTTGTACGGTTGGATTCTAAACATGTTATCAGAGCAAATACGACATTCAAGTATAAGTACATTGTGTTCCACGATTCAAACCCAAATGACTTGGGATATTTACTGACACAACAAGATCGAATGTGTTTGCAAGAGAGAAGTCTTAGAAACCAGATCATTCATTACTGATCAGTAACCCTGTGTGTTTTTGTTCCCTTAGATCAGTGGGTTTGAAAGATTAGATCGAGACAATAAAAAACAAGAACGTACAAATTTAACGTGAGGAAATCCGAATACCGGAAGAAAAACCTCACAAGAACACCACTGTAAAACGTGATAGTAAAACATTACGTGAAGAGAGGATTGCAAGGCGTAACAAATCGTATTAGATTATAACTCAACCTTTTAAAGCTCTTATGGACGAATAATACATGGGTTATATTTATACACCCATAAAATATATGATTATAATAAATCTAATCGCACCGCCATGGCCCATGGCACGGTCCATGCTCAGTGTCCTCGCCTTGGCAGCAGGCATGGCCCGTGCCCCTCATTACGCACAGCCCCTTGCAGCCGTGCTCAATAACATGCCAAACTCCTCAGGCACGGCCTGCGCTCCTCAAGCACGACCCGTACAAAGATGCAATTCGTCCTTCTTCACTGTTTGACGTATCGATGGTATGGATGGTATGTTGATGCAAGATGATATGGATGGTTTGTTGCAAGATGTGCATAGAGGTGTCGAGATGTCATGGCTGATCTTGATGGAAACTGGGAAGGGCCGAGTGAAGAGGCTAAAACCTCTTTTAAGTTGGTGGAGGAAGGTCAAGAGGAGTTATATCTAGGTTGTGAAAAGTTATCAAATCTTTCTTTCATAATTCATTTGCACAATCTTAAGTATGTCCATGGAATCAGCAATGAGGCTTTTTGATAAGCTGGTGAAACTTCTCAAAGCTGCTTTTTCTCACGCAAAACTTCCAAATTCCTTCAATGTGAACCCAAAAGGTGGTGAAGGGTTAAGGTCTTGATTATTATAAGATTCAGGTTTGCCCAAATGACTGTATGCTGTATTAGAAGGAGCATAATGATTCTACATCGTGTCATACTTTTGAGCTTCTAGGTGAAGAGATGATGAGATAAACAGAGGAAAAGAAGTTGGTTGGTTTTCTCAGAGTTCTTATAAAATTCCAATTAGGTCTTATGACTTTTTCCATTAAAACCTAGGTTACATAGGCTATTTATATGCCCAAAGACAGCCAAGTTAAGGACGATCACCCAAAGGATGGGAATTTGAGGCATCCTTCTTATGATGAAGTTTGGAAGGCTTCAGATTTCTCTGGTATAAGAATACCAAGCAAAAGATGGACTAATTCAGATAAGATCGAATTTTCATAGACCTTATATCTTTTTTCACAACCCTCAGTTTGCTCTCAACCCTCATAATGTGCGGTTATGCCTCTCTAGTGAACGGTTCAATCCATTTTGAACATTAAACGTCACTTATATCACATGGTCTGTGGTGTTGATCCTTTATAACCTAGCACCATAATTAAGTATAAAAGCCTAAATATCTTATCCTATCTCTGCTCATTGAAGAGTTGAAGGAGTTATGGGAGATCAGGTTTGAAACATACAACGCTTCAAGAAACCAACAATTTCAAATGGCATCTATTACACAATGGAGCTCCTAACCAGTTAGTGTGACCACAATTACCCAGGCCCTCGGTCCCTTTTGGGTGGATGATCCGTCAGTGTAAATCTTTCATGCATTTCGTATCGGTTCTGACTCCCCGGTATTCTTGGGATCCAGGTCGGTCGAGAAACTACATTCCACCAAAAACTTTGCCAGAGCTTATGTCTTGATAGTTGTCCGGGGATCGTAATGGATTTCGTGCTCACTCAGTTCTATCGACTGTTCGATCCATCTCCTGGACCACCACGATCGGATGAGGTTAGAAGTACGGTCTTACCTATTGGAAGCATTTGACCAGTGTCAATACCACCTTCTCGATTTTGGAGTAATGGGTTTTAGCATCATGGAGCATTTTACTAATAAAGTATACGAGTTTCTATTTTTCACCTTCGATTCAAAGTAGGATGGTCGAGACCGCCTCAAAGAAGGCCGCCAGGTATATGCAGAGCTTCTCTCCGAATACCCGTTTTGTCAAGAGGGTGATTTGCTTAAGGGGATCTTTGAGTTTATCAAAGGTTTTTTGGAAATATGCGGTCCATTCCGGGTTAGTTGAAGCTCCGTTTTGGACTTTGAAGAAAGACAAAACCCTTTCTGATCCCCGAGAAAGGAACCTCCCGTGTGCTGGAAGGCATCCGGTTAGCTTCTGAATCTCCCTTTTGGTCTGTGAGGGCTTCATATTTAGCACGGTTTGTACTTTTGGGTTTGCCTCTATTTTTGGCTAGTGATCATGTAACCAAGAAATTTCCCTGATCAGACTCCAAAGGCGCATATTGCTAGGCTGAGTCGCATTCTGTATTTCCTTAGGACCTTGAGGGTTTCCCCCCGGTCTGTTAGGCTGCTAATCTGGTTCAACAGATTTGGTTAACTTGTCATCAATGCATGCCTCCATGATTTTCTCAACCAAGTGCCTGAAACCGTTATTTATCAGTTTTTATAGGATGCCCGACATTCTTCAGTCCAAAGGGCATGATCTCGTAGCAGTAGGTCCCACTTTCAGTAATAAAAAAAATATATTTTTCTCATATTTCGGGGTCATTTCAATCCGATTATATTCGAGAATGCATCCATGAATGAAAACAATTTGTATCCCAATTTGACATTGATGAGCTGATCAATCCGAAAAAGCAGGTAGCAGTCCTTTGGGTATGTCCGATTTAAGTTTGTAAAATCTACGCACTTCGTAATTTCCCGTTAATCTTAATTATCATGATCGCATTTGCAAACCAATCCGGGTACGCTACTTCCGTTATGAAACCCACTATTAGTAAATATTCTGACGTCTTTTGCAATCGCCTTGTTCTTCTATGGGGAGAAATTCCTTTTCTTCTGCTTGATTGCTCTGGCGTTTGGGTCAATGCAATGTCAATGAACAATGATGTTTGGATCGACCCCATGCATAACCTCGGGACCCCAAGTAAAGACACGTCCAAGTTTTCTCTCACGAACAGTGTTAACTCATGAGATTAAGACCACGAGCAACTCTACCGAGTATGAGGGCCTTGACATCAGGGCTAATTATGATAAAAATATCTTGACCAGACCGGGTACAAGTGTTCACAATAATGGGTGTTGTCACACTCATGTCAAATTAAAATTTATATACGTTCACTTATATTCTAAAAATATTAAAATTATTGTTATGGTGAAAGTAAGGGTCAAACCCACGGAGACAATAACAATAGATTATTTGTTCGCTTTATAGTTAAATAATTATTATAATCATGAAAATTAAGATTATGGGGTTTGTAAACTAAATAAATTAAAGTCTATTAAAACTATTTAAAACTAACTAAATCGCTATGGAATGAATAGATGTTGTATAATTATTTAAAAGCGTAGGGAATAGATCCATTCTGGTTTTACTTCAAGGATCAATTATGGATGTTAAATTAAATTGACTTGTTATTCAGAATGGTTTGATTGTAATAAAGAATACACCTTAAATTACGTTCCCTAGTATTTTATTTTCCAAGATAACTTAAATAATTAAAATAATCATCTATCCTGCATACCATGATAGCATGAATACATAAAATAGATAATTGAATCAAATAAGAAAAATACCAAACATGAATTTATAACAAAATATCTTGGTTTACTCATCCACATGAATTCATACCACACTAAAATGCATTTTGGACACTGTTCCTCATCCGTCACGGTCGTGACCAAGGTGGTCATGGTCTTGACCAAGCCGAAACTCACCAAAACATCATTTTTTCGCGTCGGACTTCGTATTGATCGATGTTATGTCTTATGTAACCTTTATATCATCATAAAATAGTTCAAATGACATCATCGCATCTTCAAAATGGCTTCGAATCATCATCTACGTGTCATTTAACTTTAATGGATCATCAATGCTCAAAATAACCTAAAACACATCGGTTTAGCTCCAAACGTCTTTCAACTTCAGTGTTATCATCTAACCCGTGTGAGCGTCACCAGAAATCATCTTTAAAGATTGTCAAGCATTTTTCATCCATTTGCACGAACCACCAAAAGTTGTTTTCCTCGATCAAATCTACAATGAAAATATGCAAACAACACTACCAACATTCTAAAACCAAAACTAAACTAAAAACATGTAAGAAACAAAACTAAATATGCTAAATAAAAGAAATTAACATAGAAAACCATGAGTATATTTATACTCATAAAACTCCCCAAGCGAATTCACCAGTTGGTCCTGGTGGGTTGGGGAACTCAAGAACATGGTTCACATACGATGAGCTATCTACCGCCACGAATGAGTTCTCAGCTGAGAATATTCTTGGCACTGGTGGATTTGGCAGTGTAGATAAAGGCCGGTTATCTGATGCAAGAAAAGTGGCTGACAAAAAGCTGAAAAGCGGAAAAGGAGAGCGTGAGTTCAGAGCAGAGGTTGAGATCATCAGCTATGTACATCATCGGCATTTGGTTTCTCTTGTGGGTTATTGTACAAATGAGAACCAGAGGCTTCTCGTCTATGAATTTGTCCCCAACAACAACCTTCATCACCATCTCCATGGTAACATACTTCTTCAGAGTTGATCTTCGGTTTCTTAGTCTGTGACCCCTACGGCTGCATATTAGTTGTGCATTGTCATCTACCCTTGGTGTCTTTGGTTTCTTCTGACACATTCTATTCATTTCTTGACACCTGCAGGAAGTACAGTCATGGATTGGGCCCTTCGGGTTAAAGTTGCTGCTGGTTCATCGCGGGGAATAGCCTATCTACATGAAGACTGTAAAGCCTTTTGTTCCATCTTCTTTTTATTGATAATTGCGTTGCTAGTATACTTCGTCCCATAATAATTGCAACAATTTGATATGGGGTTTGTCGAGACAAATTTTGGTTTTGCGTTGCGGGACGATCAAACATTATTTTTCGTAAAATTATCGTGAAATATTAATGAAATTTTAAGTTATATATTTCAAATCTGGATTGGTGACATGATTTTCTACATTATTAAGACAAATAACAAAGCTTCTCAAAATGTGTTGAATAGTGCAAAAAAATTTTACGGAGGGAGTATTATTTTGTATGTGCTTCACTTGTTGTTTTTCTGCTCTTAAGGACCACATTTGTCACTAACGTTATCATAACCTTGGGCAGATCTTAAGAATTATGGTCGTTTTATGTGTAGTGAATCATAATCAAATTACCCTCTAGATCTCAAACATGAAACCTACAATAGAAGAAAAAAAATTTCACCCCTTCTGGTCTGGGGCTATAATTCATCTCCAGTGTTGGCCCATAAAAACTTTAAGCACGACTGATGGATCATTAATCGTCATGATTTCTTCTTTGGTTCCATTATAGTTTTAATTGATGGGCACCTTCTTTGTCGAGGAAATCTTATAATGTTATTTCATATTTTTCATATCAAAGAAAGCTGATCATATCCTGAGCCTTCCAAATTTTCATATCTGATCATGTGCATATAATATGTTGGTGTCTTTTTATTTTTTATTTTTATTTTTATCTTGGCCTTTTTTACTTTTTAGTAGTTCTAGTGTGATTTAGTTCATATTGTGGTGATTTTCATGATCAATATTAATTTCTAATTTGTATTGTGTTCAACATGGATTCTTCAGGTCACCCTCGAATCATTCATAGGGATATTAAATCAGCGAACATACTTCTAGATAACAACTTTGAAGCCAAGGTATGCGCCATTTGTTTTATTTACTTTTTTTTGTCAATTGTTTTATTCTTTCAAGCTTTTGATGTCTGAGAGTCAAGCATGGTCCAAAGCACTCATGCCTTGGAGGACTTGGGGATTTTGCTGTGGATATGTGTTTGTGTGTATTTTCTTTTGATCTTCATAGTCATAAGGTTATCCTCATTTCAGATGTTGGGCTAGCTAAGTTGGCGGAGGAGCTAGATGGAAATACACATGTTTCCACACGCGTTATGGGGACTTTTGGGTTGGTAATTAGTGTCTATGGTCATCATCAAAGACATAATTGGTTGTTTGCATTTTGCAAGCTGCTCTTAGTTATCCACTGAACTTAATCAAATCAAGACAAGGGTTTTCAAGGTGCTGTCAATATGCTTTTTGTAGGTACATGGCTCCTGCATATGCATCAAGTGGAAAGTTGACCGAAAAATCCGATGTTTTCTCCTTTGGGGTGGTTCTGTTAGAGCTCATTACTGGCCGCAAACCTGTGGATTAAACTCAACCGCTGAAAAAGGAGAGCTTGGTTGAAGGGGTAAGCTGCTAGCTTCAGTTTCAGACCATGAATACTGTCATAAATGCCGACGATTGTTTGGTGCCTCGTTACTTTTGTCTTGACAACAAGACATTTCTGCAAGACGCAAGCACGCTTAAGGGATAGGAATAGAGTTGGTGCTTACTGCTCATTGTTGTGTTCTGAAATTATTATACAGATTCAGAAAATGACAAAAGGGAATCCGGAAAGATTTTTCTTTGGCCTGTTAAATAACCCACAAAGCTGAAAAATCTTTTAATTTGACAATTGCCGATGGGCTCACCACCATAAAAAATAGCTTGGCATCCAACGAGTTTTGATTCTTTGATCTCTCCCCACATTGGAGGATGAGTCTGGACCGCTTACCATGTGGGTTGGGGGTGACCCCTTACATATTCAAAACGTTATTAGTTGGAGCTACCAAAAAAAAAAAAAGTTAAAAGAAGAAGAAGAAGTTGTTTTTGGTATTTAGATTCAACATTTAAGGCTTGTTTTAAAAGCTTGCCGAAATGATGCTCATGAACCACAGACCAAGTATATGTCAGTTCTTTGATCAATGACTTGCATCAAGGGCCAAAATATTATCCTTGTGACAAGCGAAAGTCCTTCAGCTGGTTTTATTTTTATTAATCTTAGAATTATCTTTTTCAATGGAAATTCTATGTGCAAATCACGCCAGTGAAGCTCTAACAAGGAGTTATTTTACTTTAGGCTCGGCCCTTGCTAACTCTAGCACTGGACACAGAAGAATTTGATGAAGTTGCAGACCCAAGATTGGGAGGGAACTATCTGAAGAGCGAGATGTTCCGGATGGTTGAGGCTGCTGCTGCTTGTGTGCGACATTCAGCTTCTAAACGGCCTAGGATGTCTCAGGTATTTAGATCCTCTTTGCATGGAGTTGTTATGTTGCTCAGTCAATAAAAAGCATAAACAACCACATAGTCCAACTAGTTTGAGCATTCAGGTGTCTAACCATGACGTCACCTGGTGGCACCAGATTCATTATCCGGTGCTCATGGGTCTTGATGTTGAACCATATTCTGATAAGTCTTAATTTTCGGTTAGGTTGTGAGGGCAATGTATTCAATATGCGAGCCACCAGAGGACCTGTTAAATGGGGTGAGGCCTGGTGAAAGTATGAATATTGATTCGAGGGAGCAGTCAATCCAAATACGAATGTTCCAGCAGGGGTTCAGGAGCCAAGAGAACAGTTTGGAGTATTCGGAATACACTCAAAGTAGCTGGTTGAGTGGACATTCCGGTAACTAATGTATGGTCTAATATCAATTACCAAGCATCAAATTCTGCCTCGACGATGACACTGCTTCTCCAAGGATCGGAATGGCTTCCACATTAAGCGGACTGCTCAAAATTGCTTGAATCCTGCTCATCATCATCATTGTAGTCGTCGTCGTCGTCATCCGGTGGTCCGGCATTCTGTTGTTACACCCTGGTGCGTTGTCCTAAAGTGGTATCAGAATCTGGAACAGGAATAAGTTTTTCGCCATTGACAAGTAAGATAGGACTTCTTGTTTATGTCTAGCGCAGAAAAACTCAATCGAGGAGAATACTGCTGCTATTTATCCATGAGCATGGTCGGATGATAGGCTATGGTGGTTTGTTTTGCCATCTCTAACCCATTTTGTTAATATCATTTGTATTTGAATTTGTTGTACTAATGTTTGTAATTAATTTACTCTACGTTGTCATACATGGCAACCCTTTGTGACTCTGCAACTTTCAATGTATAGATGGATCCAATCACACTAATAGAAGGTAGAAACTTTGAAGAGGGTACGTTAAGATAAATACTCTGTATCTGACTTCTTTTCAAGAAAAGTAGCACCAAACTCCTTGTAGTCTATGGATTGCAAATATACTTCTAGTGTCCAAAGATGGTACAGAGAAGTTCGCTTAAATGGTTGGATAATATCATCAATATCAATAAGATGCGTTCTTGTGTCATGATATATCATCACTGAAGCACTCCGAAGTTAGGACATAGGTTGTCGTGACTTCATGGGAACTTCCTTGAGTTGAATGCGTAGTCATTTCTCAGTTTCCGAAGCAATGCTCGAAAACTATTAGGCTAGTTTGGAGTGGTTGTAACATTACGAATGACATCATAGTGTTGTTGTGATCGCGTGATGAGTCTGTAAGCAGGGGAGACCTCTAAACTGGCAATACCCTCATCAAGAAATAGAATTAGTCCTTGCAAACATACAAGTAGGAAAAGATAGACGGTTCCTCCGTTTCATAATATAAACAACACTTATTTATTTAAATCGTCTCAAAATATATATATAAATATCATATGTAGTAATCTTCTCATATAAAAAAAAAATACTAAAACAATCATCTCCTATTTTTTCTTATAATTATTATAATAAATTCACTATCATCGAAAAAATATTCTTAATCATCAAATTTTACATAAATTAATATATATATATATATATAAATTTATATATTGGATCAAATCGTTATCTATATTTTAAAAACTAAAAATAAAAATAAGTACAAAGAAGAGTTGTCCAGATTCGCAAGGGGTCCTTTTTTTGAGGTGTTTGTGTCCTTGAATTTTGGGGCATGGACCATCCATCCCTCTTGTTTTCCTATAATTGGACCCTTTCTCTCCCCTTTGGCCTCTCACAACATCACCATATCTTATTAGATTCACATCACTCAAAAATCAACCCCATTTTCTCTATAACCGTTTCACACAAAAGAACAAGAGAAAGGGACAAGAGGTTGCAAGCATGGGAGGGTACAACACGAGCAAGCTTCCAACTAGGAAACTTGGGAGGTTCATTAGGGAACAAAGGGGAAGGTTTTACATCATCAAAAGATGTGTGGTCTTGTTGCTTTGCTACAATGATGATGATTGAGCACAATGTCTCAGTCTTGCTTGACTCATCAACATCAGATCAATACAAGTTTCCGTGAAGTTCTAGGATTCGAACTCGTGATTTATAATCGGTTTTGATGTCAGGGTTAGTTAGAATTCTCATTTTGTTAGTGTGTGTAAGTCGGGGGAAGAGCTAGTGTTAGAATTGGAGTAGGAAATGGTTGCTAGCTTGCTGGTGGTTTTGGTTGGAAAGTTTGCTCATTGGAAATGGTGGAGACTCTTTCAACAAGAAACTTTACAGGATTATGTAAGTTATTTTATTTTGTCTTTCAGTTTGTTTCTTAGATGAATGATTGGCCTTGACAAACTTAATGGTATTATTATCTCAATCCCATATTGTGTTGCAATGTGTTGTTATTTAGGTCAGAAGTTTTACGTTTACATACAAGTATAGTTTGATCTTAGTCAAGGCCGCTTGAGATGCACGTGGTTCCAAGTTCACGGCAGATAAAAGGGATTTCGGTTCGTATTAATAGCTACTCTAGAAAGATTATTTTTCTGCGTTATTATGATTTAATAATTATCTTTGTTTTATAACTTCTGAATGTTTTAGGTTTATGCTTTTACATATGGAATTATCAAGAAAGATGTTAAGTCTTATGAGGATAAAATGATCCCAAACTATCTTAGCATATGTATTTAGGCAAACTTTTACCAATATGAAAACTATCAAATCATTACATTGCGTTTAAGTTGATTTAGTGAATCTCATTATCATAAAAAAGATATGGATTTTTCTTATTTAAATCAATCAAAACTCAACACATACAAAATCCGCATAAAGGCAATCTACTTATTTGAATCGGGACGACCTAGAGAGTATTTATCATATTCTCTTTGTTCGATTAAAATTACAAAACTTGTCTTTCGGGATATCCCATAATAATTTTATTCTCTTCGTCTTGAAAAAATATACAACTCATTGACGGATATACTAAGAAAAGAGTTGAATTTAGTATGAAAAGATTTATTAACCATTATAAAAAAAAATAGGAGAGAAAGTAGAGAGAAAAAATTACAGTGGAAAGATAATGTGATATGAAATAAATATTAAAGATATTGGATAATTTTGAACCCAAAACCTTTCATATACGGGGGATGGCTGCAATTCTCATTTAGAAAATTGTTACGCTTTTTCTGGGACAGGGTGACTAGCAATTTTTGGAAATTGTTTCTAATAAAATTATCAAATTATCCTTATTTTTATTTTATATCATATTAATTCATTCCACTGATTTTTTGTTCTTAGTTCTCTTTCTCGCACTATCAAAAAAACAAATAAATTTTTTCTCTAAAAATCAATATATATAAATTTTAATATCAAATCAAAGAATTATACTGTATTACTTTTGCTATGCAAATAACTTTTCGTCCCAAATCAAAGAATTATACTATTTTCCGTACCAAGTACTAATTTTTGTGGCAGGGAGTATAGATCTTTGATGAGTTTAGTTCTACTTTCGCTATTCTACTAACTAGGAGCTAGCTTCAGTTTGGTAATTCGATATGGTAATTCCAATTTCTGAAATGGTACTTGTAACACTGTTTAGATGATATTTTCTTCGTCACATAAAAATATATAGTATTTGTTTTTTTTGAATATCATATAAAAATTATAATATTTTTTAATTTAGAATTTTTTTAAAAAAATATCAAAACATCCATATTTTTTTTATATCACATTAATTTATTCAATTATCACTATTTCTTTCATTTTTTTCTTTCTTTTTCCTTTCATACAACTTCAAGTTTATTTTAGCTTTTATAAATAAAAATCAATATTTATATAAATTCTCATAAAAAAAATTAATATTATATTTAATATTAGACGGAGGAAAGAGTTAGGTTGCTTTAATTCATAAACTAGGCCATGGTAGACTTGATGCGTACAGACCAGGTACTACGAGCCCAGAGTACTCGAAGGTTTGTAACTAGTTTTATTTCCATGATACTTATGACATTTATATATTTATATTATTTTATATGTATAATTATAAATTTTGTTTTTATATTAAATCGTGTCTGATTATTCCGTAACATATATTACGTTGAAATACGTAATTTATACGATTATTGATGTTTAATAATAAATTTATAAAAAAAATTACGTTTCATCGTCGTGTCAAACTTTGTATCAACACAAGATAGTAAAATGTTACGATAATTTTGAAACAAAGATAATAAACAAAAAGGTAATGACACCATTTACGACAACAAAAATATCGATTATGTACAACTCAATTATTCTCGTTTGGACAACATCCGAAAAGGGGATATCGCATCAGAACATCGAGGCATTGCTTTTAGTTCAACTCGACCACAAAAGAACAAGTCCAATACAAGTGTTATATTTGTTGTCATAGTTATATTATAGCAATTGCTCAAAGGAATCACACTCTAATGGACAAGCTCATGGCAAGTTCAATGCTTCATGTCATTTGGGTATAGGCAAAGCTTTAATTTGACTATGAACAGTCAATTAGTTAAAATTTAACAGTATCATTCCATTAGTATTCGTGTTATAATATAACAATGTGGTGAATCAATTAACAAGAAAATGACACATATGTTTTTTTTCTTCGTAGGGATTTGTGCACCAAATTTTATGAGTAGACAAAAAATAACAATTGTCATTCTCATAGCTATAAATGACACAAGATTTGGTAAAATACTAAATTTATAATGAAATAGCTTATGCATTGGAGTGTAATAATTTTTAGCCATATCTATTATTTAATTATTACAACCCAAGTACCTATTTGTATTGAACTTGCTCTCATACATGACAAAATTTGTCTTTTTGTTAAATAATGTGTCAACAATGAAAATAGCCAAAGCTTTTTTTTGCCTATTCCTATCTAACATGATGCACAAATCTGAATACAAGAAAACAACCAATGTGACATGTCTTTATCCATTGATTAACCATATAAGTATATTATAGCACGAGTATTATTGGAGCATCATTGTTAAATTTTAATAAATTGATATTATTCATTAACAAAATAAAATTTTGTCTATATCATAATGTCTATTATCATTAGACTTGCTCTAACAAAAGGAAATGACATTACACGTGTATTGCATAAACAATGATAACCAAAATCCAAAATACAGCCTAGCCTACAACTCTCGATTATGTCAATACAACTAGATTATAAAAACTCAATTTTATATTGTTTTTGATAGGAATGATTTATAGATGGAATGAAATAGATGATTAAGGAGCAATGGGGGCATAATGGAATTTCCTAATACATTTCCAATTAGAGATTCATGCTTAAACCAAACCTCTTCATCAAAGATCGATACTAGACAAGACACACTTGACACTTCTACGACAGATTTAAACTTTTTAATAGGACAGATTTTCAAGACACACTAATTGAGATCACATATTCGAATTCCGAAACAGTGCAAATTTCAACTGGCATTTAAGACAATTGTAGGGCCGAATGAGAAGGCATGATGTGATGGGATCAATATTCCAACAAGAAGCTGATGCACGTGCAATGCTAATGGGTTGTATGTCCTACATGCATAGTTTGTTATCTGAGCTTGACAAGTCAATATCCAACAGCGCTTTTGCCGGTCTGCACCAGCTTTGGTCCCAAAAGTGAGTAAACTCACAGGTTCAACTTTGAATTTTACTATGGTTAGTTGGATAAATTCCCATTCCCCCGTGTGTTATATTTATTCGTTTCAAATAAATTATAAAAATTTAAATTAATAATTTTATTAATATATATTGATTTTAATATTTTTGATGATTTTATGTTTTTGATTTTAGAGAAAAAACTGTGAATAGATGAAAAAAAAAAATAAGATTGAGAAGATGAAACGATATAAATGAGATATTTAAGATTTTTTATATTAAATTATTATTATTTATAAAAAAAATTATAATTTATATAAATATTTATTTTTAATAATATATCATAATTTAATTAAGATAGAGAAAATAACTATGAGTGTTGGAGTAATAGTTAGTGATTCACATCACATCAAACCCGAGTGAATAACCATTGAGTGTTTAAAATCAAAAATATTTATTAAGTTATGTCAAAGATTTATTATTTTATCATTAAGTTTTTTTCAAAAAAAAATTATAATATCAATAGGTATTATTGTTTTAAAATTATTATTCTTTCGTCCCAAATAAATCACAATCAGTTGATTTAACACATAATTTATATATCTATTGAATTTAAAAGGAAAGATCAACTTGTCTTTATGATTGTGAGAAAGGGAAATTGTGGTGTGGTTGATAATTTTATATTAAAAAATTACTAAATGAGGAAATATTATTGTTTGAATAAATATTGTAATTTGAATGAGACAAAACAAATATCAAAAAATGACATCTAATTTAATCATTATGATTTTTTTTTTTGAAAAATAAAATATAATTTTCTTATTTTATCGTGCACATAATATGTTTTCTTTCTTTAATATTCTCAAATCTATCATGAGTTTTTCCTTTTCCATATGCCAATTTCAAAATTTAATTTAAATAAGATGAAATATTCTAATATCTTCTCCACCAAAACTCACATTCGCGGCGTCAGACCCCTCACACTCCTTTTTATCTCTTCTCCTTTCCATCTCATATGTTAATTTAACATATGTTAATTTAACTAAAAATATATTTTTGATATTTTTTATGTCACATAAGATCAGTTTTGATGACGGTTTCAATTTTCATCACAAAATTTAAATCTTTTTTAGATAATTATTTTTATATTATTATATAAATACGGTTTCAAAATATTATATATGATACAAAAATCGTTACAAATTACTTTATTATTTGAAAGTTATGATATAATTACATTTCATAAATCAAATGATATAATAAAATTTTTGACACTAAAATGAAGTCGCAAATCCAACATATATCAATGGTTCTCTATCGTGGCGAATCAAAACATGGTGGTTCCCACTCTAGAAAGGTAGGGATCGCTTGTGGTGTCCTCGATTACAAGAGGTTGAATCTTGGCGCCGGTGAGGCTTAACTTAAGTTTCTTATTATGGAATGAATATAGCAAACAATTCCTTATGTATGTATGCTGAGATTTCATTGATAGAGATCCAATTCCAATAGACTTCTCCTATCCCATTGGTATGCATCCATTAGGGGAATTGAACCTCCGACTTCGCCAATTATGAGTTGGGTGGTTTAACCATTCAGTCATGGATGCTTCGTGGGTATCTTCCTACAATGAAATCTAGCTATGAGAGGACCAAGATCCCCGATCCGATCCAAAATGTAAAACTTCCGAGTGTGTTCATCAAAAGCTAAATTTGTTCCTGTACACGATGTTCACAATAATAACGAGGGCATACTGACTACTCCTATGGCATTGATAGAAGCATATGCAGCCCATAGTCATGCGGAAACAAGTGCATTGTTAACAAAAAAAAGAAAGAGAAAAAAAGCACTATACCTTCACAACGAGTACACAGTTTTGTAGAAAAGACATACTGTTTAGCTTAAACGAGGATGCTGTGTGCAAAAAAAGGCATAATGTCATCTTTGGTGATGATGACGACGATGTTAGAGGATGAGAAGAGTTAGGGTTAGGGTTTGCGGTTTGATTGTTGTTTATTAAAAACAATATGTTTTATTGCTATGGTAATTAGGATCACTAAATGTTTCAATCAATGTTTGCGGCACCGTTATTTATTTCGGAGAGTAAAGGTGATGGAGACGGCGAAAAAAGCGATGATGACAGCATTATGGGAAATATTTAGGTTTATTGTTTGTGATTTGACTATTGTAATAATTGGAAACATGAGATTCAATACTTTGTTTCCTAAAATTGAATAAATTGAATGAGGACACATTAAAACACTTTGATTGAAAACTTAATGGTTATAAAAATCAAGTTATTGATAAATATGATTATTTTGAGAACTTATTGATAATTCTCTATAAAAAATGATCTTATTTGCCCAATTTTAGAAGCGGGAAATAAACTGTAATTCTCATAGTACTATAATAATATAGCAAGGGGTGTGTGGAATAGTATGCACTTTGGTTGTGAGTAATATGCAAAATGTCTTACATCTTATTTTGACTAATCTCTTTATATCAAATTAATATTTCTAATAGTTCTAAATAAGATGTAAGCAGCAAACAATGTAGTCAAACCCGTATACTAATATTCCCAAGATCAATAGTCAAAATCAAAAGATAGTTCACTATCTGATTGTTTTTTGCTTATAATGAACCTCTTATAATCTACTCAGGACTCGGTAAGACAAACAACCAACTCCCTTATATAAATCAACTCTTTACTTCAATAATGTTCTTGATGTAGATAAGTGAATTTCTTATCTCAAATCTTCAATCCAGCACAACATAATGATTGCACATTGATGATGAATTATTCATCAGCTCATGTCAATTCACTCACAATCATCAACCTTATCTGTCTGAATTGGATCTCCTTTTATATGGTTTAGTAAATCAAAACTCATGACTGTTTGATGTTGGCAGCTTTATTTATTCCTTGAAAATATTTTGTGATGTTGATAAAGATCTTCTCACACAGTCTTCAACATAGCACTGATTTAAAACCTCAAATCATCGATTTGATCGGTACTATGAATCTCATTCCTTCATAAGCCAGTCTTGCTGTATTTTCAGTCCACCACGCTCATGTCTCTCATGCAACTCACCTCTGTTGCACCCAGTATGTTGCACTCTGTGACTTATTCTAAATCCTGGAGTCCTTGTTCTTACCCTGATCGATTCTGGGCTCTTTTGTTGTCCATATTCATCCAATCTAACTTATCCTAAACTTTTGATGTCGAATGCATCTATGATGATCATTGACTTCCCATCTATTATCCTTTGTCGCACTACTGCACACATCCTAGACTACATTACCATTCTAGTTCTAAGCTTAAGTAGATGAATATGAATATGTCATAATTTAGAGTTTTGTTCATCAAGTTGTGCATAGCTGAAGAGATTATGCATGCATCCTAACACAAACTATTACAATCTTCCTTATCTCAAACTTTTGGAAACAATCCAATTCCAAAAAACTGACCGTATCTTGATTCCAAATCATTTGCTCCCACGAAACTCCTCTGATCCCACGAATTTGTTGAAACTTGATTTTAAAGAATGTTGACGACGACGGAGACACGACAACAAGATCATTCGTTGACTACTCCTCTATATCCACGACGAAATCACGACCATGAAGGAATTTGTCCACTACTCCCTCCATGTTATCCGGCGTAAACGGAACAGTAAGCTCCGCCCTCATAGTTTGACTATAGCAAAAAAACAATGACTAAAGCAAACAGCTTGTGACTGATCAAGTTATTCCCTTAAGCGTAGTAATTGAAACATTATAATGTTGCATATAACATGACAAATATGTGTGATGAAAACAAGTTTGTATAAAAACTTGGCAAAGTTAATGCATAGATAAATTGGTTGAAAACTATTGAATCAAATCCTAAGAATTGATGATAAACAATACGATCTCATAGTTTGATTGTAGCAAGAAAAAAAAAAAAAGACTAAAACAATCAGCTTGTGGCTGATGAAATTATTTCCTTAAGTGTAGTAATTGAAACATTATAATGTTGCATATAACATGACAAATATGTGTGAGGAAAACAAGTTTGTATAGAAACTTGGCAAAGTTAATAGATGCTATTGATAGAAGAATCTTTAGAACCATCATCCAGGGACCGTTCATTCCCATGGAAGTAGATCCAAGTGATAACATAAAACTAGTACCAAAGGATGAGAAAGAATACAATGAAAAAGACTGGGAACTTATCTCCTTCGACAACAAAGCAATGAACATACTCTATCAATCTCTTGAGACGAAATTGTTTAAGACAACTATACAGTGCAAAACAACATAAGAAGTGTGGAACGCTCTAATTGTTAAGATGGAGGAAACCTATGAAATTAGAGAAAATAAGGAGAATGTGCTAATTCAACAATATGAAAGAATCCAGATAAGAGATGGTGAAAATTTAACAGATTTCTATGAGCCCTTCAATGTACTGATCAATGAACTCAATGACCTGGATCATCCCATTGAACAGAAAACTCTGAATCTGAAATTCATGAGGTGTCTTACCTCTGAATGGGATGCTAAAACAACAAAAATCAAAGAGTCAAGAAATCTAAGCATTACCACTTTACCAACACTTTTCGGAGTCATATATACCTACCATCTAGAAATCCTTCAAAGAAAAGAAGAAGCAGTTGAAAAGAAAAGGAATCTTGCACTGAAAGCTGCAAAACCTGGAAAGAAGGAAACTATACAGAATTCAGCACCACTGAATCAAAAGAGAAGCACTCAAACGAGGATATAGCTCTGCTAGCTAGAAATTTAAATGATTCCCATAAACAAGAAAAGAAGAAGTTTCAGAAAAGAACAACAGTCAAAGGACAAAGCAAAGGAGCAAGACTCAACTTGTTTCAATTATGGAAAACTAGGACAGTTTGCTTAATATTGCAGAAAAGCTCCAAAAGATGAATACAAAAAAAGGAAAGGACCAGAGAAGAGGGACTACAAAGGCAGTAGAAATCTCTAGAAGCAAAAATATGGAGCAACTCAGAAGAGGAAACAAAAACTACATCAGCAATGAAGGCACAGCTGTGTCTAATGGCAAGGAGCGAAGATACTGTTGGATCTAATCTTGATATGGAAAACGTGTGTACAGTAACCGATCAACCGACCACTGTTCATCCACCGGCCACTATTAGTTTTTCACGTTTTTTTACAAAAACGTGTGTTTGCAAAGCCTAGTATTTCATTATAAATAGATTAGGAATTCCAGTGTATTATGTAGCTCGGATTGAATAAGAAAAATAAAGAAAAGGGACGGATTTGTCCCACCAAAGATCCGAGTCTCACTTACATTTGGTATCAGAGCCAGGGGTGGTTGTGCAGAACCGGTAAGGAGGCAGTTGCCAAGAAAACCCGGCCGAGGTGGTTGCCAGAGGCAGGCGCAGCCAAGACCCCCAGCCAAGGAAATATCGGCCGATGAGTTATTGGCCGAGTCCAACGACAGGAAGAGGTGGACGAAGCCACCCAGCGCAGCCGACGACAACATCCAGATCCCAACATCGCCCAGGCCACCAGAGATCGCACAGCCCCCGACACCGTAAGGGGTAGATCGAATCCGGAATCCTGTCGGTAAGGGAGTCGCCGAACAACTAGCCGCGGAGATCCTCGAAGTACTCAATCCTGCCGTCGTCGCCTATCCTGACGTCCGATTCGTTGCGGGCCGCGTGAGAAAGAAGGAAGACGAGAGGAAGAAGGTGTGGTTGTTGAGAAAGATTTGGGGAAAGGGAGAGAGGCAAGGAACCAGATCACGGAGAGGAGTTTGTGTGGAGAAGAAAGGAGGGGTAGTCTGAAGTG
>LIEC01009574.1:0-38549 GCA_001925005.1 Drosera capensis | reverse complement strand
GTAGCAATTTTCATTTTATGCGAAGCAGCTTTGCTGGGCCATGTTTGTTTTTGCCTTGTAGTAATATTAGGCTATGTTCTGTGGAATAAAGTTATGCAAAGTTCATGGCGTGGGGTCATGCTATTGCCTCTCTGTAAATATCTCCAATTTCTTTTAAATCAATCATGTTCAACAATAATTTCATTTTTTGTACAATTCAATTTGGGGAAAAATGCACATATCGTTTCTAGACTTTGGCCATTTGTATCAATCATTACTTTGGGCCATTTATAGATACTCTCTAAACTTTAAAGAGTTGTATCTAACCCCTTCTAGTCTGATTTATTTCCACCTTCGTTAATTAAAGAGCAAAACTACGTCTATACCCTCTTCTTCTTTCTTGGGTTTATGATTCTATGAACATCATACGCAAATCTCTATCTAATCCTAACCCTAATTGATAGAACCCGTCGTAAGATGCTACTAATTAAAATATCCGTACGACTTCACACAACAAAATTATAACAAAAATGTAGTAGTGACAAGTACGAATTGATCCCACATAAAATGATCATTTCTGATTTTGTGAATTAATTTATCAATCTCTCAATTTTCTATAAAATTGAGGGGTTTGTCTTGATGAGAACAAGAATTAAGCAGACAATGAAAGTAAACAAATGTAGGTCAATTGAGAATTTTTCTTGAGATTTAATCAAATTTGATCAAGCATATGGCCTTCGTGATATTCACTTGTCATGGATTTTAATAATGAACTAAAGATTTTCATTTCATGATCTACTATGATAGGTGTTAAAAAATAAAAAGAGAATTGCCGATATAGCTATTGATTACAAAACACCTTGATGAAAATAAGTTCATTCAATTTCGTAGAGAATTGAGTATACTTGAAAGTAACTTGCTGTAGACTCTCTGTAACTTGCCCCTTCTTGATGAAGTCCAGAACTTCATCATCATATATTGTGCTTGTTCATTCACACAGAGACTTGAGTCCAGCCTCTTCGATCAAGTCATAACTAAACTAATATATTTACTCAATGTACAAAAAAGAAGGTAACAAAGACTAAACATATTGCATTATGAACATTTCTCGTACACCTCACAATAATGACCTAACATAGATTAGCGTCATATTGTGCTCATTTACATGTGACCATAAGTTAACCATAAGAGAATGACATTAACCTATAAAATTGCTACTAACGTCAACCGAAAGAGAATGACTTGATTGCTTACATACTTCTCTAATGTAATTAGATAGTCAATCCAACTACCGTAGACAAATAATTATAGATAATTCCAACACATGAAATGATTTCATAAACAATAAACATGAAATTATTAGAAATAAAGATCAAGTCTCATAAAATCCATGACTACGCTACAACCACTAAGCCATATTTAGATGTACGCTACCATTATGACAAAACGAAACAAACAGTTTATGGTAAACCCATAGAAAGTCATCTCGAATAATAAGTAACAAGAGTTGAGCGATGCAAAATCCTAGAGCAATGAAAATTGGTTCTAAAAAGATGAAGGACAACGATCTCTCCGATAGATTGGGTTGTGTGGCATCAATCTCGTTGTGATCCTTAGAAATCATCGTCTCAGATTGAAACGGCGTCTCTAACTCTCTCGAAAACCTTCACAGACTCATGAAATCTTCTGTTTTTCTGAACTTCTTATTCTGAAATACATATTTATAGGGAAAACAAAATGTAACAGATTCCCCTAAAAATAGAGAAAAAAAAATTCACGGTGATATACGTGATCATATGCTATGTTAACAACAAGATCTTATAAGGTGCACGGCCCGCGGGTGCTTGGCATGGCCCGTGTGTGACGCACACGGCCTGTGCGTCATAACAGTAGTCCGTGCTCAGAGAAAATTTTAAAAACATTGTGCACGGACAGTGACTTTCGTGCACGGCAATTACGTTCCACAAACTTGAAAATCAATAGGAAATTTCTGAAAACAGCCTCAAACTACCCACAATAAGCTCATCGTTAGAAAACACATCCAATTCTTCATTGTTATAATAAAAACAAGAGATTCTGAAGTATCAACGTTCTAGATAATAAAAAGAAGTGAAACACAACGAAATGACACTGAAAATAACACAAACAAAAGAATTTGATTAAGAAAACGATGCGTGTTTTCACACTCTTCTAACTTCTCCAAACCAAAAATTTGCATGTCCGTAAGCAAAAGAAAGCTTGCAACAAGAAACATGAACAATGTAAATGAGCAATTCGAGACAAATAAATAAGCAAGTGTCATCACATATTTTTCTATAAGCCAATTCATAACTCCCCTCTCGCCTCACTACGGGTAACTATCCTCATATCTCTAGACGATCACCTTCTTATCCAAATCAAGTGTACATCGCATCTCATTTCAATTATTAGGCCAGAATCAAAGAAAATATCAAAGATAGGTAAAAGGAGGTCGGTCATTTGGGTTGTGGAAGTAAGGTGCAAGGGTAGGAATATATTATGAGTTAAGATAAACAATTAATACATTCATCCCCTAAGGCATATTATAAGATCAGAGACTAACCATCCCATAAAAAATATCCTCAATTCGCCACCTTAACTCATATAAGTAATAAGGTTCAAAAGGGTCCTTTTGTGGAGTGCAATAGCATGTGTGATATCAAATAACTCCTATGAGAAGTATAAGAATGTGCTTTCATTATTTCACATAAAATACGAGGTAGAAGGAAAAATATGGAGTAACAGTGTTAGATGACATCAGGTGCGTCTCATTCTGCAGCTGCAAGCTATCCATCCGGTGCTGCATATCATATAGATTGGCATCAGGAGCATGGAGGCACTGACGTCGGACAGGTGGCTCTGGAATCTCCTCTGGCTAGGTTATCTCTATATCATTATCAACATCATCCCTCTCAGCCATAGCATCATCTCCCTAAGCCATATCATCATAACTCTTGGCGTTTGAGTCTGTCACCTCCTTACCCTTCGATGTCTTTTCAATATCTACTCCATCTGTCCCAGAAGTCGATGCCTGATTTACGCGTCTCAAGATGATTTCTTGAAATACCTGGGGCTTTATCATTGGCTTAAGACGAAGAAGTGGACAGCGTCAGCCAATCGTGTTAGTGATGCTGGTGATGTCACAAGGAAGCCGAAGACGCGTTCCTATATTCTCGTTGAACATCAGATAGTAGGCCCCCTCGTAGATACCAAACTTCTCCGTCAAAGTCATATACTTCAAATCAATAATGGGGATGTTTCCAGGCAAAGAACTAAGTGCAGACAAGTCAATCCCCACGTTCTGAGCAATCGGAGTCAGAAAATCCCAAAAGTGATGATGCTTGAGATCCTAGTAGCATGGAACATCTAGTGACGAACCATGTATGATGCCACATCAACTCTGAATCTTCTATACATAGCCTAAAGCAATATGCACTCCTTTGTCCGAATACCGTCCACTGTGGCGTAGCGATCGAAGATTGTATGTGTAAAACATTATGCATATACCAAAACACAGGTTTGTAAACAACAGACACCTTTGCTGTCCTGAAATTCACTGTCTTGAGGCCGGTCAGATCCAGCCAAAAGTATCCAATAGCCCTTGTAAACTCTGGTGGCTCCAACTGAGATCCTTTAGCTCTAAAACTGTACATACGGTTGACTTATGCCATTGTCTTCTCATAAGATATGCCTCCAAGGAAAAATCAGATAGCCAACACCTGGTCCTTCTTCTTCTTCCCCTATGGTGATCAACTCTAGGGTACTCAGGAACTCTAACACGACCCGCATAGGTTGACCACCTATTGTAGGCAAAGTTGTCCATTTGTAGCCCCTTCGAAAGGGCATCTGTGTCATTCTTCAGCC
The DNA here is from genome assembly GCA_001925005.1 of Drosera capensis. NCBI lineage: Eukaryota > Viridiplantae > Streptophyta > Magnoliopsida > Caryophyllales > Droseraceae > Drosera > Drosera capensis. The sequence continues at coordinate 34,688 of LIEC01009574.1, read as the reverse complement.
CCAAGATAGTGAGAGTAGGATGGTTCAAGTATCTCATCTTTTGCATACGTCTCCTCCTGAGCTGGTTATATCTTTCCTTGTGATCCCCTGAATGGAAATCAATCTCATGATCATTAGGCTGTCCAAACAATGGCTTAGGGGGGATGCCAGTCTAGGAACGCAGCTATGCTTAGAAGGGTTCAATTTCTTATGAGGCATTTACAAAACAAACAACAAAACAACGCATAATTCAACAATATATATATTCCCCCGAGTCGAGGCACACCATCGACTCCTACATCATGTATCAAACATCCTCCTTCACCATAGACAATCTCTATTCACCATTGTCCATCACATTCCATACAAATCTAATAATATATAATGAGTTATATCAATCAAAATTATTCAAAAACACTCATTAGCGATATACGATCAAAATTTGCAAAAACAAAACACTTCATACATCTCCTTGTATTATTATAACATGTTCCTAGCATTCATTTATGATCCATGAGCATAATATAGCATGTTCAAATCAAAACAACCCAAATGAACATCTTCATGCATCGGTATAAACCCGAAATACCTAAATCATCCAAACTTCATCAAATCATGCAACCAACATATCCACGTGCTCGCAACAACATTGGGAATCTATTTCAAGCCTAACATTGTGCATTTGAGTTGATTAAAGTGAGAATTTTGTAACGTTTTCAAAATTTACCCTTGTTGGAATTTGTGATGATTTCGTGAACTGTGATGCATGATCAAGGAATGCGTTGATCGATGATTATGAGATGCATCTCAAGCTTCTATTTGAGCTATATAGCACCAAATTTTGTTGAGACATAAAGATTTTGGGTGTTTTCGGACGATTTTCGTGGGTTTTGGTTTTAGGAGAATTAAGAACAATGTATTTGAGTTTGTTCTTAATACGTAGGGTATCCATCACGCACGGGGTTCTGTACCCCATGCTCAGAGAGTTTCGTTGGCATGGTCCGTGCGTGTGTCATTTTCTGTTTGCTTTGAATTGTTATGTTCTCTTATGTGATTTTTTGTTTTGCATTCTTTTAACATAAACTCATCGTGTTTGTTCATAACATTGACCATTTTTAAAGAAAAATATCATGGGTTTGATCTTTTTGGATTGGACTTAACATTAAAATTATCTAACTCGACAAATTTAGAAACATGTGGGTTGCTTCACACAAGATACTTGGTTTTATGTCGTTAGCTCGACGTAATCAAATTGTTTTGTTCTGAAAATGCCAAATCGACAACATCTAACCATTTCACTATGAATATTTTTCCTATTTCGTTGCTCCTTATTTCTATCGCTCCATTATCATAAACTGTAATAACTTTTTTAAATGGACCTTCCCAACGAGAACGAAGTTTTCCGTATAATAAATTAACTTGAGAATTAAAAAGTAATACTTTATCATCGGTTTGAAACGATTTCCTACTTAGCATTTTGTCATGATATAGTTTTATTTTTTCTTTATAAATTCTCAAATTTTCATATGCATCATTCCTCGATTCTTTTCGTTCTTGAATCTGTAACTTTCTTTGTTTGTAACTTTGTTCATAGTCCAAATTATAACTTTTAATCGTCCAAAAGGCTCTATGTTCACCTTCTACTGGAAGGTGACACACATGTAATATGAAGACAGTCCAATTGGAGTTCTGTAAGTTGTACGATATGCTCATAATGCATCTCTTAACAGTACATCTTTGCAATTTGGATTTATAACTTTATCAAGGATTAATTTGATATCTTGGTTTGGGATTATGGTTTGACCACTTGTTCGAGGATGGTCAGCTATGGAAATGTGATGTAGAACGTGATATTTTTCCAAGAGCGATTTGACCATCCTATTGCAGAAATGAGTACCTCTATCACTGATGATAGCTTTAAAGATACCATAACGGTTAAATATCTGAGTGCGAACAAAGTCAATAACTTTTGCATCATCAATTCGAGTTGCTCGGGCTTCAACCCATTTGGTGACATTGTCGATCGTAAATAAAATGTAAACATTGCCAAATGATGTTGGGAATGCTCCCATAAAATCAATGCCTCATACATAAAAAATTTCACGGATTTAAGAGGCATTTGATCTTTTTTAGAAATGTTTCCATTCCTTTGAAATTTAGGACATGATTTAACATATTCGTATGAATCTTTATTTAATGATGACGAATAGAATCCACTTTCCAATACCTTGTGTGAAATCCTCTTTGAATCAAAGTGACCATCATTTTCGAAGGTATGGTAAAATATCAAAATAGATTACGTCTCATGATTAGGCACACATTTTTTTTCTTCAGAATTCATCCGAATAGAACTTAAACAAATATGGATCATCCCAGATGTAATATTTAGTTTTATTTTTAATTCTATCTCTTTGAGTACATGATAATTCACTTGGTAGCTGTTTTGTGACTAAATAGTTAACAATGTCACCATACCAAGGAATTTCACCATTGATTGACAATAGATATTCATTTTGAAATAAATCTGAGAAAGGAAAAATTTCTCCTCTAGGTATTCTGCTTAGATGATCTGCAACATAATTTTCTGTCTCTTTGTTGTCTTAAATTTCGATATAGAATTCTCGGAGCAAAAGTTCAATGATGTCCAAGGTGTCCATAGAATTCCTTTATGTATTCGAGCCAGAAAGCACTGTATATCTTTTCCTCACAAATTCATCATCATCATAAAAAAAACATACTGAGAACATTATTGACAAGAGTTCAACAATGTCCAAGGTGTCCATAGAGGACACTTTTACGAAGCATTGCCATGTAAATTCTTTGAACAACCATCTATAAGGTATCCTTCTGATGAGTATGTGATTTTAACTGATGGGGGAGAACCTGAATGTTTTGAAAAAGCCATGGATAGTGAAGAAAAACAAAAGTGGTAGGATGCAATGGAAGATGAAATGAAATCTTTGCATGATAATCACACTTTTGATTTGGTGAAGTTGCCCAAGGACAAAATGGCTTTGAAAAACAGATGGATTTACAGGGTGAAATATGAAAGTAATTCTACATCTTTAAGGTACAAAGCTAGATTGGTGGTGAAAGGTTTCAGTCAAAGAAAGAGTGTTGATTTCAATGAAATTTTCTCACAAGTAGGGAAAATGTCATGCATTAGAACTGTGTTAAGTTTGGTTGTTACTCTTAGAGATGGAGCAGATGGATGTGAAAACTGTATTTCTCCAAGTTGATTTGGAGGAAGAGATTTACATGGAACAACCTGATGGTTTTCGGGTTAAAGACAAATAAAACTATGTGTGTAAGCTGAAAAAAGAGTTTATATGGCTTGAAGCAAGCTCCAAGGCAATGGTATAAGAAGTTTGAGTTAGTTATATGTGGGCAAGGCTACAGAAAGACTACTTTTGATCACTGTCTTTATGAACAAATTTTATGATGCTAATTTCATTATCCTGTTATTGTATGTTGATGACATGCTTAATGTTGGAAAGATATTTCCAGGATTGATAGATTAAAGAAGCAGTTGTGTAAGTTATTTGCCATGACAGACATGGGGTCTCCTAAGTAGATTTTTGGCATAAGAATCATACGTGATACAAAGGATAAGCAGCTTTGGTTGTCTAAAAACATTACATTGAAAGAGATTCCGGATGAAAAATGCTAAAGCAATTAGTACTCCTCTTGCTATACATTTTAAACTGAGTGCTAAACAGAGTTCTTCCAATGATGCTGAGAAGTTAGATATGAAAATGATTCCATATGCATCTGCAGTGGGTAGTTCGATGTATGCAATGGTATATACAAGACCAAATATAGCACATGTTGTTGGTACAGTCAGTAAATTTTTGTCAAACCCAGGTAGAGAGCATTGGAATGTTGTGGAATAGATTTTGAGGTATCGATGTGGTACTACTAGCTGAAAGCTTGGTCTTGGAGGTGATAAACCTACTCTTGTGGGGTATAGTGACTCAGATATGGCTGGAGATACGGATTCCAGAAACTCCACTTCAGGCTACTTGATTAAGTTTGCAGGGGGAGCTGTGACTTGACAATCTAAGTTGCAGAAGTGTGTAGCAGTGTCTACAATTGAGGTATAGTTCATTGCTATTATCGAAGCATGCAAGAAATTGTTATGGATAAAGAAATTCTTACGGGATCTTGGTTTTACAAAGAAGAAGTACCTATTGTTTTGTGATAGTCAAAGTGCAATTCAACTCAACCTTTCACTCTAGGTCCAAACATATAGATATGAGGTATCATTGGATACGTGATGATTTGGATGCTAAACTATTGGAATTGACAAAAGTTCATACTAATGAGAATGGTGCTTATATGTTTACTAAAGCACTATCAAGATGGAAGTTTGAAATTTATCGCATGATCGTGGGATTGCGGTTACCTCCACATAGTCATGAGGGGGAGATTTGTTGGACTTTTTGGGCTCCCTTCCTATGTGGAGAAAGACCCAAAATAGTAAGCCCATTTGATGCCTCATGGAGAGCCTCCTGGATGAGAAGAAATCAGACGGCATTAGGTTAAAAACACAAAAAACCAACGAGAGAAGGAAGAGCATGAGAAATCTTCCACTCTAACACAAATAAACTGCCACCATAAAATTGCAACTGTAGATTCATTCACCATTGGATCCAGCTGAAACTTTGTCAACAGGTTCTGAACATCCAGTTATTCATTCTGAACGGTTGGATCAGCAAGACGAGGTTTGAGGTGTGAGATATTGGCTTGACAAAAGCTCAATTATTTTTGAGATTGTCTCATTTTCTTGTTTTTCTATTTGCAAGCCTTGTTGTCTTGTTATTTTGACGGACTGTTTTCACGTTTGTGTGCACTTAATTATAAACATTTTGTACTCTGATTTGATCATAGTGGAGCTGGTTTATTAGTCTTGGGAACCCGTGGTTTTTACCCTTGTTTTTGAGGGGTTGTTAAAAAGGTTGGTGTTCGTGCCATTGTTTTCTGTCATATATTTGTTGAGTTACTCCTATTTGATTCTTAAAAGTAGGGGATTGAGTCTGTTGCCTCATATTCCCAACAGAGCAAGTCATTTAAACATCCAAATTCTCTGAATCCCAGGCCTACCTTGCGTTTCCTTACACACAGGAGTTCCAATCGTTGCCAATGAAGCCTTTTCTTAGTCACTGTAGGTCCCCATAAAAATGTAGAGCATTCCTATTGTAGGTCGTTTATGTCACATTCCCAAACTCTGAAGCAACTCATTAGGTAGGCCGGTATTGCTTGAAGAACTGATTCGATAAGGATTTTCTTGCCTGTTCTTAACAGAAGTTTCCCTTCCCAGTTTTTCAAGGCCTTCCGCATCTGAGCTCTGACACCGTTGAAGATGGGTTTCTTGGCTCGTCCGACTGTCCGATGGCATTCTTAGGTATGTACCTAAGTCTTGTTTTTGTATTACCCCCCAGGGCATTCTTGAATATTCCTCGGATATAGGATGGTGCATTTGGGCTGTACCATACCACGGTATTCTCTATTTATTCACTGCCCTGACCACTTCTCATAATCCAAGAGAATTTGTCGGAGCCCTTTTGCCTCTGCTAGTGTGGCCTTGCCAAATATAACACTATCATCCGCAAATAGGAGATGGTGGACTTTGGGAGCCCTCGACATACTGAAACCCCATGTAAACGGCCACAAGTAAGACTCTTATGAGGAAATAGAAGGCCTCGACGCACATGATGAAGAGGAACGGGGAGAGGGGGTTCTCCCTGTCGTAATCCTCTTCCAGGTTTTAAAGGAGCCAAAGGTTCAATCATTGAGCAAAACTGAATAAGAAACTGTCGTCACACAGCCCATGATAAGAGTTATCCACCTATGGAAAAAATACATCCGCTTTATCAAGATGGCAGGAAATGCCATTCAACCCTGTCGTAAGCTTTCATCATATCTAGGTTCAACGCATAAAATTTATCCCTTCCGCTTTGTTTCTTTTTGACGAAATGCATGGTTTCAAAGGCCGCTATCACATTGTGGGTGATTAGGCCGTCAGGGACAAACGCTCCCTATGAATCTGAAATTAGGGATGGTAGCATTTCTTCAAACAGTTGGTAACCACCTTTGACAATGATTAATAAATAACGTTACAGAGACTGATAGGGCAGAATTGTGTGACCTCTGCAGGCTTACTTACTTTCGGAATGAGGACACGATGAGTGTTGTTTACCGGTGCGATGTCAAGGCTGCCAATCAAGTACTCGAGGAATGTTTTAGTGACTCCGGTGCCCACGATGTTCCAGTGAGACTTGTAGAACTGCCCATTAAGGCCGTCGATCCCTGATGTTTTCCTTTCGGATGATTGTCTCAGAGCTTCTTCGACTTCCCTTTCCTCAAAGGGGCTGTGTAAATAGGTTATGAGTTCCTGAGAGAGGATCAATGACTAGCCTGGTATATCAAAAGCTTCTCTTGGTTTCTCTTGTGGTGTGTAAAACTCATGGTAGATCTTGTTAATCACTTTTATAATATCTTCCTGCATTGTGACCCAGTTACCTGCTTCATTCATTATCCCGTACACTCTGTTTCTAACGCTTCTCATGATTGCTTGTGCATGGGAAAAAGCAGTGTTGGAATCGCCCTCATGCAGCCAGCTGATTCTTGATCTTTGGGCACAATACGATTCCTCCTCTTCGAGTACGCTTCCAAGTCGTTGTTCAATATCCTCAACTGAATAGAATCACCATCGAGCTCATCCCTTGCGAGTAAGTCAGCCAACTGGTCCCTTTTCACCTGAATTTCTTGTCGGAGTCTCCCAAACTTTCCTTTCCTCCATTGAGTTAAGGCGGCACCTACTTGTGTCAATTTTTTGATGAACAGGTCGTGTTCATCGCTGCCCTTCGTGTGACCATGCATCTCTGCAAACATTAGCTTATTCTTCTTTGGAATCCCAATAGTTCTCGTACCTGAAAATTCTATGTCTAGGTCCCCTTGAATAGATACCATTATCCTCTGATGTGGTATAGATTGCAACATGGATAAGGAGGTGATCGGAGGCCGATGAGATTCATGACTGACGAACGATCCTTGGAATGCTTCTATCCATCCATTGGTTGCAAGAGCCCTATCGAGGCATTCCCTTACCCATTGTTGACCTCTAGTCTTTCGACACCAAGTGCATTTGGGTCCGGTGTAACCCAAAACACGGAGCTCACAAATCTCAAGGGTTTGTCGAAATTTGTCCATTATTCTCTGATCCCTTTCTCTTCCTCTCCGCTTCTGAGAGTGACAATATTTCATTAAAATCGTCACAACATAACCATGGCGTGTCTGATTCACTTGCTAGCTGTTGAAGGATTTTCCATGCTGTCCATCTATTCTTCGCTCTAGGCTTGCCATAGAAACCCGTAAAGCGCCATCGAGGACTTCCGTTTCCTGCTTTAGCAAACACATCAATGTAAGTACGGGACATCTGCCTCAATGATACTGTTACTTCTTCGTCCCATAATTGAATTAGTCCACCGCTCCGTCCCACCGTTGCCTTCGTAATCCCGTTACGATACCCCATACCACTTTTAATCTCCTTCAATACATCTACTTCTAATTTGATTTTGGAAAGAAAGATCAGGTAGGGTCTCATCTCTCAAGAGTATCCTTAAGAGTTCCAACTGTCCACGATTCCCAAGCCCTTGATAGTTTCAACAAAGAGTCATTTATGAAGCTCACCGCCCCTCGCTTACCGGGGACACTGCCTGATCATAAACACCATCACCTGTTGGTTTTAGAATAGTGATGGTGGTGTGATGAGGTAAGAAATTTGGTGGGAAACATTTTCTTGTTTTTTGTTTTTTCTTTTTATTGATTTCTGCTCTACCCCTAAGCATACAAGCTCTACCCCTGAGCTTCTAAGTTTATAATCAATCCAATAATCTATTTATAGCAGGAGAAAGGTGGTGCTATGCCTAACAAAACAAACAAAGCAAACTTAGATAATTTTCCTTTCTTTTTGGTGCCTAACCAACCAGGACACAGTTCCTCGTCGGTTTTATTTTTCTTTATTTCTTCATGCGTGATCTTCTTTGCTTGTTTTTCTTTTCTTGCCATAGTAATAGATTACGGCTAACATACAACCCCTAATCTTGACATGGCACCATAACACGACTCCAACGCATGTTCCTTAACCAAGAGCTTGGCCTGTTATTGCAGTGGCTACCATAAACTCGGTTTCACATAATGCCAATGCGTCGCTCTTATGTGTTCTCGCGAACTTCACTTCCACAGCCTTCATTCTTGTTTGCAAATTGGTTATTAGAGCTTCCCGCTCTTTTCTCACCTTCATGACTTTTTCCAGCACACCTTTCCACGTCTCACTCTTTTCTGTCGTCCTGACATGGTTGTCATATGCTTCTTCTTCCAAGTTAGTTCCCTTGCGCCTAATAAGATTTCTAACCTCTTCGCTCTTCTGCTCATCGGGCTTCTTTTCCGATTTACCATCGGGTTTCTTCTCGCTGCTACTAACACCATTCTTCTTAGGTGGAGTAGACATCAATTCGTCCCAGTTTTCCCCTTTGGGAGCATTAAGCTTCTTGCGTTGTAGATCCACATTAATTTGTGGATCGAGGATGGTGCTAGATTCGACGAGGTAGCTATCATTGCCTCTGTGCTATCTACGCGTTCTTGCTCGTCGACGATCTTGTCATTGTCGTCGTCGGACTTTGCCGCTGTTCGTGTCGGGGGAACCCAGAACTTTTAATTATATGCGCAAAGTCGAGATAGAAGGACTTGCCTCTCCTACCACAGGTGGCGAACAACCTGCACCAGCGGCTGAGTTTGGTTCTGTTGCTCCTGCCACACCTTCTGATGTTTCGAAGCTTGCTAGGAAACAAACTGGTTTTGCTAACTCCAAACTAATCTTGTAAAGACAATTTGATATGCGTTTCACGAACATCAACAACTTGCCGTTGTCATATATCTTTATGGCTTCTCTCGCCATGTTCACCTCGCTCCCAATCTTCGTCATCTGTCCACAACTTATGATATTAGTGCAATGTCCGGTAATGTAGTATAACTCATGGAGGATATACTGATCTTCATTCTTGAATTGGAACACGACCGTTCCTTTGCCCATGACTTGGACGATCGTTCCATTGTCAAGCATCACCTTCCCGGTGATCTTCTCTTCTAACTCTTAGAACATTTCTTGACGTCCCGTCATATGATTTCTGGCACCGTTGTCCAGGTACTAGGTATCCTTATTTGCTGTTTTCACCTCGCCTTGGTGAAAGACTGACAACACCCTTCCTTCTCTGGGCTATAGGATGTCTTGCTGCTTAGCTCGTGTCTCTTTCTGAAACACGAAAATCAATAATGCTGACTTATCGGGGGCTACGCGTGTGTATTGCGGTTCGTAGTTCCACCGCTTGCTATGATAGTCTGAAGCATAGTGTCTCATCTTTCCGCAATTGAAACACTTAATGTGGCTTTGGTCACAGCTTCTGCTACCGGTGCCTCCCACACCTTCCTGACTCTCTGCATAATTCCCTCTTCGGTCGCTCCTTCATTGGCGTTTACCTCGGTCTAAGGTGTCAGATTCGCATCCTTGACCACACAACGAAATTTCCCTAGTGTTGCTCCTCTGGGGTGCTTGCCGCTCGCTACGAGTGAACATGAGCTGACTCCCACCACTACCGGTGTTCTCGCGGAGTCGATGTCTCTCCTCGAATGCTTTTAATCTCCCTATGGCTTCCTCGAATGCCATCGTCTCAAGATCGAAAAATTATTCGATCCCGGCAACGATTGTGAAATATCTATCTGGCACACAGTAGTTTCTTGAGTAGTGCGGCATTGCCAAGATCTGCACCAAGGCTGGAAAATTTGCTGGACGTGTCATTAAGTTTTCCGACGAACTCGTCAATGGACTCCTGTTCTGTCATCCGCAGAGCATCAAATTCACTCTTCAATGTCTGAAACCGAGCCTTCTTCACTCGATCAACACCTAGGTATCTCGACTTTAGGCTTTCCCAAATTTCTTTCGCCGTCTTCTTCTTCGCAATCTGAAGAAGAACATTTTCGGGGATTGAGTGGAGGATGTACGCACGTATCTTTTTGTCCTTTCTTGGATTGACCTCCTCTTCCTTTTTTGGGCATGTAGGATCGCCTCCATTTTTATTGTCCATACTGTGTAGTTTGACGAATCCAACATTGAAAAATTGAACGGCACTCTGCCGCTCTCCTTCGACGCATATTGGGGAATAATAGACATTATTAGGAATTTTTTTAAAAAAAAAAATTATTCGTAGGTTTTTTTATGTTTACACGTATAGAAAAACAATCTTTTTAAATGTAAAAAAAATAAATCCTAACACTTTTTTTTCCTTCACCCCACTCACATCTGCACTAAACCGTGCACAGAGATTCCCTCTGCTTTTCTGTCTTTCTCCGTTCGCAAAGAAAAAAATTCTCATGCCTGATTACCTTTTTCTTTACACTGTTTCCTTTTACCAAATACTCCTCTCTTCACGAAACAACCACCACTCCTAGGCTCTTTCTCCAACCTCTCTTCTTCCTCCCCTTTTTCACTTAGATCAAATGTTAGGTATTTTGAGATGATGGTGCTCAAAGGCTTTGTGGTGGCGGGGGATGATTAGCCAACTGGATCGCAGGCAACAACGACTAAGGCTTGCCGATGGTGGTGACCAGTGGCACTGACTAAGGTGGCTGGAGCGCGGTTGTCGTAGGGACTGTCGGGGCCGTGCGGGTCTCTGGTGCGGCTGGGTTCACCTCTTCGTTGGCTGCCGCCTTGGCCGATATGTTCTCGGACGGGTTTCCTCGGTAACTCACCGACTCTTCGGCTATGCACACATCATCTTTGGCTCTGATACCAAGTGTTAGTTTTAGAATCGTGATAGTGGTGTGACGAGGTAAGAAATTTGGTGGGAAACACTTTCCTGTTTTCTGTTTTTTCTTTTTATTGATTTCTGCTTTACCCCTGAGCATACAAACTCTATCCCTGAGCTTCTAAGTTTACAATCAATTTAACAATCTATTTATAGCAGGAGGAAGGTGGTGCTATGCCTAACAAAACAAACAAAGCAAACTTAACAAACTTTTCTTTCTTTTCGGCGCCTAACAAACAAGGACACTGTTCCTGGTCGATTTTACTTCTTCATTTCTTCATGCGTGATCTTCTTTGTTTTTTCTTCTTTTCTTGCCATAGTCATAGATTACGGCTAACATCATCGAGTCTAGGATTAGTCTCATGTGCTTCCCTTTTTACTCTCCCTTTGCACTTCAGCTTCCTTTGGCCTCTTTCTGCTAGTAATAGATTCTTTGATGTCCTCACAGACCATACCTGCATGTTCTCAAGCCATTCGTTTCAAAGATTTTAATTTTCCCACACCTGACCCACTTCCCTTTGGTCCTTGTCTCTAGCTATGCTGTCTTCACCTGTAGACAAGTCCCGAACGCTTGGGTTACTCATTTGGCCTTGGACTCCAAGGCGTGATTTAGTGGGCCCATTAACGCTCCTTGATACATCCGTTTCCTCTGATATGTCTTTTTCATAAGTAGCCACACTCAAAGTTGCATAGTCCAACCTGGCATCCGGAGTTAGCCGCAAGTGATGATCGTGTATATTTATAGGGCTAAATCAATAATGTGTAAACACGTTTTTGTACAAAAAAAACTTGTAATAGTGGTGGCCGGTGGAATAGTGATGGCCGGTGGTCAAGATTATTGACCAACAGCCACATCTACCCCGTTCTTCTCAGTTTCTGTTAGCTTTAGCTTTTGTCCTATATCCAGGATGCAGTCCTCTAGATCATCCTCTATCGTCACCCTAGAATTCTCCATTTGAGCTGGCTGATTTTTCTGTGCAGAAGACGATTACAGATCAAGGAAAACCAATAAGCCCCATTAGGGGGACTGTTTTCGACTCTGGCCTTGTTTGAGAGAAAAAAAGACAAACTTCTTTGTTTCAGTTTTTGTTTTAATAAACTCTTAATTGTTTAAGTTAAACAACATTTAAGCAATTATTGTAAACAACTTACGAATGAGATAATGGAATAAATAAACATAAATTAGATATATTTTTGTATTGATGGAAAAGTATACACTACAAAAAAAACATGTTTTGTGGTCGATCCGTCATAAAATTAGCGATAGAACTTTTGAATCAGTCATAAAATTAACTTAGCGATCGAAATAAAAAAATTGTCATAATATTAACGGTTGAAACAGTCGCTAAATAATTTCGGTAGCTAAATAATACTGATGATTCGTACGATCCATCGCCAGCACCACCTCTATGTCCTTCAGAGTAGATTTCTGAACTTTACCTTTATAGTTCCATGTGTTTGAACTAGTTTCATGTGGTTGCGAATTTTCATGTAAAATAATGCTCTTAACGATATATATTTCGATTTTCTTATGTTTGTTTGTGGAACTTCGTGTGTTGATGTTGGATTGTGGAGGTCGGAACCTGGATGGATGGTTTTGGGTTGGCTTGGACGTATTTTGGATTGGAATTTTATATAGCATTGCGGGCTGTCCAAACCATGTACGTTTTTATTGACCTGAAAAAAATAATTAATGATTGATTTGGTCGCTAATTAGCGACCAAAATGATTGTTAACTTGCATTAAAAACCAAACCTGGGATAAGAGTTAGCGACTCATTCGGTCGTGAATCAATTTCACGATCATTTGCATTTCGGTCGTAGATTTTGCAACCGAAGTCAAATCAATCACAATTAAGCGACCAACCTCTTAGCAATCGAATTCTGAGACAGAAATTCGATCGTAAACATTAATTAGGGACTGATTACTTCGATGACAAAATCCTTCTATTTTGTATTGGTACATCAAGGTAGATTACTTCCAATACAAATTTGTTCATTTATTAATCGAAATGCCTAGTTACATATAGGATGTGTTTCTTTTTCTTCATTTTTTTTTTGAAAGCATACAGGATCTATTGTTATTTCTAAAATATACTATTTTATTTGTTATAATATAATGTATATGGATAAACATGAACAAAGGGATAAGTAGGAATAATATTGCGCATACATAACATCACGTAAATAAGGACGAAATCGATGATGTCAATAATTGCGTAAACTTTTGTTTCGCTGTAAAATATTTATTATGTTGAGAAGTTTTTTTACTATGAAATAACCTCTTATGGTCCTCAATAACTAGGGCTACAGTAATTATATTTCTAGTCATTTTTTAATAGAAAAGCAACACTTCTTCTTATTTTTCCTCGTCCCCAATCACATCTTTTTATAACACGTTATAAGCACGAGTTTTGTGATCAAACAACTAAGTCGGGAAAAGTAGTCAGGGCATAAGTCGTGGTTATCATGAAAAGGATCGTGGCAAATGATTTAGACGGGGCCGAGGTTATTAGGGTAACAATCTCATTCCAATTGGTCAAGATAACAACAAGCGTGACAAGAATATAAATCGGGGAAATTTCAAAAGCCAAAGGAGCCGCTCTGGTAACGCTCCAGATTTAGTTTGCTTCAAAATACGACAGAGCTGGCCACTTGGCTAACTCATGTTGTATTGCTACGCATCTAACCGACTTATATCTGGTTTCTTAAAAAGGGAAAGGAAAAAAAAATCCCTAGACAAATCTTAACATCGTCCTTGAGAATAAGAATGATGATAATGATAATGATGTTCCATACATGGAGGCTGATATAGCCAGCCACATTAGTTGTTTCATATGTACAATATTTTTTCATATGTATCATATGTACAATAGGTGCGCCTGTTATGTTTTTACTTTCTATTATCTTACTTTTCTTCGATGTACACTATGCTAATGTACTATATTCTCTTTAAGATGAATATAGGTAGTGCTTGCATAGTGGATAGTGTTACAACGCACAACATCTTCAAGCAACCTAACTTCTTCTCGTCTCTGACTTGTCCAAGGTCGAGAGTTGGAACTTATCGAAAAGTGTTGATATTATTGAAGGATTTGATATAGCAACAATTGCTTTACACAATGGCACCATCTAAAACTTGTAAGGAATTTGTTGAGGTTTAAAGATCTAAGACCGAATGGTTATCATATGAAAACCATTAATAAGAATGACAAAGAGTATCTCCTTATTACATCAACTACTTTATCTAAAAAGAATGTAGTTGAAAAGCCTCGTGTCTTCTCCTCTGGATTATACTTCATAGCAATTAAAGTTGTTGAAACTCATGTCATCATGAACCCAAAGTTGTTCACTGATAAAAAAAAATTATGCCATAAAATACTAGGTCACCCAGGAGTGAATATGATGTCCCGAATAATATCAAAATCTCGTGGTCATCCATTGAATGACCAAAAGGTTAATACCAATCATGACTTATCATGTACTGTTTGCTCGCTTGAAAAAATATTCATAAGGCCATACACCACAAAGGTTGGGTGTAGAATCCCCCTTATTCTTAGAAAGAATTCAAGACAATATATGTGGGCCTATTCACCCATCATGTAGACCATTTCGATATTTCATGGTGCTAATAAATGCATCAACCAAATGTTTTCACGTTTGCCTTTTTTCTCAAGGAATATGGTCTTCGTAAGACTCCTTGCTCAAATTGCAAAGTCAAGAGCATACTTCTCTCATGACCCAATTAAAACGATTCGACTTTGTAGTGCAACCGAGTTTACTTTTCGAGCATTCAATGAGTATTGTATTATAACAATGAAATGTATTTGGGCCTATAGTTCGAACTTCAGGATACATTAAACCTTCGGTTATAAATGGATGTTTGTGACTAAACACAATGAGAAAAATGAGATTATGAGATACAAGGCATGACTCGTTTCTCTTCTTGATTAGTATGATAGCCAAAGAAAGCTTGGATATCTCATGGACATTATTACGGCATATCTTTATAACTCATTAGATGCTGATATACACTTGAAAATCCCTGAAGGGTACAGAGTGCGAAGTTCTTTACTACCACAAAATCTATATTCAATTAAGGTACAACGATCTTTATACAGATTGAAAGAGTCCAGCCGAATGTGGTATACTCGGCTTAGTGTATATCTATTATAGGAAGGGTATGTGAACGATAAAGTTTATCCATGAGTATTTGTCAAGAAATCGATTAATGGTTTTGCCATAGTTGCCTTATATATTGATGATTTGAATATAATTGATACAACCAATGAAATCACGAAATCCCGTGGTTACTTAAAGAAAGAGTTCAAGATAAATTTCTTGACAAAATAAAGTTTTGCATTGGTATACAAGTGAAACACCTATCAACAAGGATCCTTATTAAAAGACCGAAGTATTTGGATTGAATCACCATATTGTTTCATTAGCACCTATTTACATATATAATACAAAGGATCAGTGAATATAGAATATGAGAGATTTGCTAATCTCTAATTACATAAACATATTAAAATCAAATCAATTTGCATGATTGCAATCTGTTCAGTTATGGTTATTATTTATCCAACAATCGACATGTATTGAGAAAGTTCTAGCTTGATTTAGGATGGACAAAGTACATCTATTAAGCACACCCATGGTGGTCCATTCTCTTGATATTAAGAAAGATCCCTTCCGGCTTAAGGAAGACGATGAAGATCTTTTAGGTCATGAAATGTCATATCTTAGTGCTATTGGTCCATTGATGTACCTAACCAATTAGACAAGACCGGACATTACTTTCTCGGCTAACTTGTTGGAAAGGTTTAGCTCTATACCTACTCTCAGACATTGCAATGGAATCAAGCACATTATGCGCTATTTGTGCGGAACGACTAACATGGGATTTATTTTATGGTGGTTTTAACCTTCTCATTTGTTGTTGAGGGTATTAAGATATTTCATTTTGTATTTTATTCTCGGGAGTCTAAATTTGATCTCGTCAGATATGTCGATGCTGGATACTTATCAGATCCACACATGGCTCGGTCTCAACCGGGATCTGTATTTACATATCAAATCCACAAAGCAAGACCTCGTGGTCACTTCTTTAAATCACATGGAGATCATTGTTGTACACGAGATCAGTAGAGAATCTGTATGGCTTAGATCGATGATCCATCACATCCAACAAATCATGTGGAATCTCCAGTATCGAAACACCTATTGTGATCCATGAAGACAATGCCACATGTATTGCACAATTCAAGGAAGGCTTTATAAATGGTGACAGAATGAAACACATCAATTTAAAGTACTTCTATACTCACGACCTTCAAGATGAAGGAGTCATCCGCATTCAGTAGATCCAATCGTGCAACAACCAACTGATCTATTTTCCAAGGCGATTCCTAAATCTTCTTTTGAGCAGTTGAGGTAAAAGATTGGTTTGCCGCGTCTCAAGGAACTTCATGGCTAAGGAGCGCACTCCAAGGAGAGACTGTACTCTTTTTCCTTCAACCAGATTTTTTCGTTGGATATTTCGTGGCAAAGTTTTAAGGAAACAATCGCTAGCACCCAACTAGTGCTCATATTTCAAGGAGGAGTGTTATAATATAATATATAAGGATAAACATGAGCAATGAGATAAGGAAGAATAATAATGCGCATACATATATAACGTCAATAGTTACACAAGCTTTTGTTTTTTTATAAAGTATTTGTTGCATCGTGAGATTTATCACGGTGAAGTAATCTTCTACGGCTCTCTATAAATAGGACGGTAGCTATTGTATTTTAAATCACTTATTGAATTGAAAAGCAATACTTTTTTTATATTTTTTTCGTCCCAAATCACATCTTTTATAATATTATTCAAGTTTTAGTTAGTGCAAATATACATTTCGATGTCTTTCAATCTTACTTGTACAAATAACATCTTAGTCAAAGTTTTGACTAGCATTTTATTTGAGTTTTAGCGAGTACAAGCATACATAGCGCGACGTTGTGGAAAAAAAATAGATTTTGAGTGATTAAATTTTGATGTTTGGAAAGGGGAAAGGACGGCTGAGTGAGTCCGCTTCGCGATGGAGAAATGAGAAGGGAGAAAGACTTTGGCTGAGGATGAAGACGATGTGCTATGTTAACTTGTATAGCGTTATGGCCCATAACGTCATCTATATACCTATAATGTTTCGGGACATAGTGTTATAGGTTTCTCCCTAACGTTTCTGGACAAGACGCCATCTTTTTTATTTCTAAAATATCATGGTTATCAAATATTCCTTCTGTCTCACGTATTCTACAACATATATGTATTTTATATTATTTTATATATATAAATATAAGTCTCATTTCATATTAAATTATGTGTGATCATTCCGTAAATGATCGTCGTTACATACGTGTCAAAAAAACACGTATAAAATTAGAACATTGTGAAATAAATGGGACAAAGAGAGTAGCAATTTTTTTCTACTTAAATACTCCAACTTAAATCAAGTGAGTCATTGAGTTATGGGCGACCTTTTTTTTTCTTTTGAAAATAATGATTGAATGTAGATGAATGTACCTGGATGGGTAAATGATTGAATGTAGATGAATGTACCTGGACGGGTAAATGATAAACCCAAAATGAACTGATGATCCTTGGGCAGTTTGCTACACAGACTATTTTCCACATTCCATCAAATACTACTGTGAGCGATGATCAATTAGAATATCTTCATCATTTCTGTCCACATTTGCTTTTTTGTGTAAAGAAGTTCCGATCAATTAGAAACTGTGAGCTATGATCATGCAAGCTGATAAATAAAAAAGAAAAGCACGCAGTTTATATTACTCTGCACGGCACAAAAACATGAAAAAAGAAAATACATTGATGTTACGATAGACAAAGGATGTGATTTAATTTTTTGATTGATATAAAAATAATCAAATAATATTAATAATGAATCATCTTATTTGTCAAATATTTTGTAAAGAAAATACTATTCTCTTCTCGTATTTTATTGATTTTTGAAATTGATATTTAATATTAATCATAAATTTGATAGACATTTAAATTAAATCTTTATATTTTAAAATTCAATCAAAATATAGACCTATGAATTTTATTGAATTAATCTTTCTCTTTTGGTTTGACTAATGATTGTATTTTATTTTAAATTTATTAACATTCAATCAGAACCGTTGGATGAAAAATTGAACGGTCAAGATCAAAAGATCTCAATTGAAGATAAAACATCCTCTATTTGCTTAGTATATACTATAGATTTGGGCAAAGTATTACTCGTCACATATTAATTGTCATATTTTTTTATTTTGATCGTCCTAAAATAAATGTAATCTATTTTTTTTTTTTGTTTGAGAAGTCTTGATACATTTCCCTATACAGTTTTAATTACACAAAAAAACCCATTATTATTTTCTTCCCATTAGGTACCCCATAATCAATTAGGAAATCCTTTTCCCAAATATAATGATTCGATCCAAAATTCAATTTTCTAAAATCAATTATTTTTAAATACAACAATAATGACAATGACGAACTTTCAACGACCATGATGTCGACGAACTCCCATTGAACTCACGAATTAACCACGACGACGAATTCCCGACAACAAACTATCGATAATGACGACGACGAACTAATGATGACGACGACAAACTAACGACGACTACAAGACAACAAACTACCACTGAGGATGACGACAATGAATTAACAACGACAACGACGAACTACTAACGATGATGACGAACTATCAATGACCTCGCCAAAGAACTAACGACGATGGCAACTATCGTACGACGAAGTTAAAACGAACTTACGACGATAAAACACAATATGAAGATTCGATTTTTCGACGACAAACCGACTACAAAGTGCATGATTCATACTAATATTTGATAGATGAATCCACCTAATCTATCATTAGATGATGAAATTGATCAATTTCAATAGAGATGGAGTCAAAGACAAGATTGATCATATATTAAAAGATAATGTATCAAAAACGAAAAACTACAAATTCCATTGTTTATTTTTACTTTTTGAAAGTAAAAATATAATCTCTCAAAACAAGAAACTACATATGTGATTGTTTTTTTATTCTTTTAAAAAAGATCAGGTGGTACTTCGGTGAAAAAAAGGGATCGGGATACTTTATGGGAATTAACTTGGCTAGGCAATACCACGAGGTTATTTTTTCTTGTTTCTTTCTAATTTTGTTTAACATAAAAAAAATAACAAATCAATCTCATCTTATATCGTACATACACAAATTTCTCTTTCAACTGGTACAATAAACTCTATTATCACAAAAAAAAAATTATTTCTTCATCAAAATCTATAAATGTTTAACATTCATATAAATTCTCGTATCAGAACAACACGTGACAATTAATATAGAATAGAGATAGTATATGTCTATATCATCAATTCTATTAAAAAGGATCATTGGATTAATTGAGCATATCGTCACTCACTTTAATCGGAGAAAAAGATCACATACATTACAAAATGATGAATAAAAAAATTTATCTCATACATTATTTTATTGAGAAGCCAAAACCTTGAAATCCATATGTAATCGGTATTAAATGTGAGGGGTTATAGTTTTGTCGGATATTAGATTTAACTATTTATTTTAGAGAGTGAATCACTTGTATGATTTATTTTTACTCAAATCAAATAGTAATTATTTTTGGAATAAAATAAATATCATATAATATAAAAGTGAAATATTAACATATCTAAAAATATATATATGTTTTAACAAAAAAAAATCTAATCCTATCAAATTCTAGGTTATAATCTCACTTTCTATCATTTTTTCAAACTCATGGTGGTCAAATCTAATTACATTTGTCTCGTATAAACTCTACGGATACATAAGCTATTAATCTCTGCATCCGAAAAAGATTGTAATGGAACATACTTTGAAGTTTACGTGGGATGAATAAATAATATTTTTTACAAATTATTGTTAGACGATAATGATAGTTTAATTTGTGATCTCTAATCTGTTTGAAAAATAATTTTTGATATCATTAAGAACAAGAACAAACCATATCAAAATACGTGTCATTACAAATACTAGATCTCTACTTGTGAATATATAATTTTCGATTCTACTTTGTGATGTACTCCATTATATTGTATTTTTCTCCTAATAATAAATAATTCATTTTAGATCAAGTAGTTATATTGTGTTTAATAAACTTCAATTTATCAATTATTCCTGTATTGTTTAATTATAAGAAACTCCTAGTATTGGATAATACATAAAGCTATCAACATTATTATAAAAATAGAAAACGAAACATAAAAACTCAATTTGTTTAATCTGATTATTCATGTCATAATCGATCAAAGAAAAGGTCGAGCAAATAAAAAATTATACTGATATTATTGCTCCAAACTTTCACATAATTACTTAATCATTCATATGTTTAATAATAAACCTTTTAATGATGTTAATTAACTTATTGTGTAATTTATCAATGAAAAATTCACATGTGGATGATTATTAGTCAATAAAAAATAAACATATGAATAATCAATATAAAAAACTTGTTACATTTGTATTATATATTTATAATGATTTAAACAGCAAAAAGCCACGTAGTATTAATTGGATGCCTTAGGGGTGATTTCGATGCGGACAGTAGTCTGCACAACATAACTTCGTTTTTGTTTTTGTTTTTGTTTTTTTATCTTTTTTTCTTTTTTTGAGAATACAACGTAACTTTATTTTGATGTTAGTTTGATAGTGATGTACAATGGTTTGATTATTTTGTAGGTTAGGTTACTAATGAAAGTCTAAAAAATTACTGATCCTTATAACGGATAAGGAAATTGCTCAAAGTTGTGCAAAATCATAAAAAAGATATTCTTTTTGTCCCATAAAAATTATTATATATATATATATATATATATTATATCTCATTTTTATATCAAATCATGTTTACTCATCCCGCAACTTGTATTAGGTTGAAGTACGTAAGCTACACAACCATTCATATTTCACAATAAATTTACAGAAAAAACGTTTGATTGTCATTATACGTGTATTAAATTTTATATCGATACGAATACCACGTATCATTTTGGGATAGAGTGAGTATAAGCTTTTGTGTGAGCTTAAATTTTTAGGGGTTGTTTTTTTTAAAATTATGAAAATCAAAACAAATAACAAAAACATCAAGATTAATAACGAAAATCAAAATACGAAAAAATTATTCCTACTGCAGGCAAGATGAAGTAACTGTTGCAACAACAAATCTAACCACAAGTTCAAAATTTTGAAAAAAAATTAAAAAAAAAATGATTTTAATAAATATGTTGTGAAGAAAGCCCTGCAACAGATTACTTCTTGTTGACTGCAACAAGAACCTTTTTCAGTATAAAATAAAATGATTTTATAAATAAATCCTAAATATTAAACTCACATAAAACAACAAACTGAAAAAGAACAACATTTTTTCTAGTTGTCTATATTGTAGGCTCTGTTTTATTCATTGGAAAAACACAAACCAAAATTGATAAAAGAAACAAATAGTTTTTGTTTCATTAAACAATAAAACAAATATAAAAATATGAAACAATAGTAATAAAAAAACAAACATGCCATAGTTCCCGAAAGAGGAATGGTACGGACGAGCAAATCTCTCATACATTAATTTGAGAAAATTATTTGAAAATCACGTGGATCCCAGTTGAAAGATAAAGTTTTCACTTAAAATGTTCATCATCGTTAATATTTTCCTCAAAAAAATAAAGTAATTAAAAACGACGTTGTATTGGGAAAGATTAAGAGAGAATCTCGTCAAAGAACCCGTCAAGGTTCATTGTCACATTCATTCGCAACTCCCCTGATCACAACACAAAACACAAGCACACCCCATTTCTCATATAAAAATCAAAGGTGTTATAAAGATAACAGGAAAATAAAGTTAACATGTCCTCAGTCAATTATAACCTTCGATTTAGAAATACAAATAACAGATTTTATATATCTCGTAACATTGCGAAATTGAATTAAGAGTTATTTATTATTCATGTTTATCGATTTATAAGATCATGAATTATGTCCTCGTGACATTACGAAATCGAATTAAGAGTTATTTATTATTTATGTTTATCGATTTATAAAATCATGAATTATGTTCTTATTATCGATAAGATTTATTTTATCTTAATCAATTCTTATCTTAATGAAAAAAAAAAAAATCACCACGTCCCCTTTACAATCAATCCATTCACTCCCTCAGTCTATAAATTGATCCGATCAAATCGAATCCCTCCCATTTTCAAAAATTATATTAACCCACATGTCGATGAAGTTCAAGAGAGTGGCAGCAGCCTTCGACCAGGCGGCGGCGAGGTGCGAGAGCAGCGGAAGCGAGTACTGGCCGGAGGAGGAGGAGGCGGGCGGTGGAAGCGGGAATCTGTCGGATCTCGTCAATTCTTTCATTCATGGAGATGATCATGATAATGATAATCATGACCATGATGATGGGAATGAAGAAGAGGAGGGGTGTGACTATGAAGGGTGGGTTAATGAGAGGAGGGAGAGGTTGATAAGGTTGTTGGCGGGCGACGGCGATGATGGTGGCGGCAGCGAGGCAGTGGAGAGCCTTCGCGGTGTGGTTGAGACGGGATGCCGGGTGGTTGGAGGGACCGGCGGCAGTGGGTTGAAAGATGGGTTAAAAAGGAGGCTGATGGGTTATTTGAGGGACCAAGGCTATGATGCTGGTTAGTTCCATTTTCAACTACTTAATCTCTCTCTAATTACATTGTTTTATCAATGATTATTAGGAGCAATTTGTTAATCGATTGAGTATATATTTGCGCTAGTGGTTTATTCTACAAAGTTTTTCTGCAAAGATAAAACGACGGGATTAAATTGGCCATCGCGCTCGCCAAAAGCTATTTTTCTTTAAGCCACGTCAATACCATTTGTTGTATTCATATAACAAAAGTGGGTGTGATGATTGTTTTGATATTTTTAAAAATTATTTATAATAAAATGTGTTGTAAAATTTTTGGGCCAAGAATTATGGGACGGAGTACCATAGAAATAACTTTGGTAATAGTGATAACCTTGAATTATTCATCAATCATTACGTACTTGCCTGTTTAAATGCATTTGCATCAGCATGATTTGAAACGTTATGATTCCCTAATAAATTGGTCATAATGTCCAAGATTGCTATCCTCTAAAATATGAGAACATTTTACTAATGTGCACACTATACGTGCATGCAGGTCTGTGCAAGTCGTGGTGGGAGAAAACAGGGCGATATCCAGCAGGAGACTACGAGTACATCGACGTAAACATAGCCGGAACAAGGCACATCGTGGAGCTCTTCCTCGACGGAGAGTTCCACATTGCCCGACCAACAACTCGCTACAACTCTCTCCTAGAAATTCTTCCATCAATCTTCATAGGGACGCCGGAAACCTTTAAGCAAGTGGTGAGACTAATGGCGACCGCCATGAAGGAGTCACTGAAGAGCGTGGACCTTCACGTCGCACCATGGAGAAGGAACGGTTATATGCAAGCTAAGTGGTTTGGCTCGTACAAGAGGACGATCAATGCCATCTCATGGAGGATAGTGCCGCCCGGGGATGCTGGTGACTCAGCCTATCTGCCGGGGAAGAAGAGGTCAATAGGTTTCGAAACCATGCCGGCAACGAGAGGAGGATTTTATTGGTATAATATTGGAGGTGGTGTTAAGCTTGGAGTTGGGCTCTTGACAACTGCTTTTCAAGGAACATAAATGATCATAGAAATGCAAACCAATAAGGGTAAATTTTCCAACGTATATGATGATGTATCCTCTTGATTAGCTATTTTCAGTTTCAAAATAGTATTAGATTTTTTTATTTTATTTTTTTGTCGATTCTATGATCCCATGGGTCTCAAGCATCATTCAGAAGTCCATTGAATACTAAACAAAAGTACACGAATATCAATATAAACATCGAACCATGTAGTAGATCCTCACATCAATCTACAATACAACACATCATATAGGTTATTTGCACCAGGATCAACAAAACTATACTACAGTGTAATTTAATAAGCTTCTAAGCATCAAATGATCGATGAATAATATACAAGGGAATGCTAGCACATTTGTACCCAGAAACTGGGGTGACAATCGTCATGCCTGTACAGCAAGAGATGCGCGCATGGTTCGGCAACCCTTGAAGCGACCGGCAATGAAGTTTCGGTCCACTAGCTTCTTGTGAGGAGGAAGAGGAAGTCCCTTCTTCACGCACTTATCATACTCCTCCAGGGTTGATACTATGTCGCTGAAGTCCGGTCGCTTAGAGGGATTTTCACTCCAGCAACGCCGGATGAGGTGAGCCAGTGCTGGCTGGCAACTAGCTGGAAGCGGTGGCCGCTCATTCTGGTTATTTGAGAAAGCAAAAGAAATTAGCTACCGTACAACATTTATATACACATGTGACATACCCTTCTCCAACCAATGAACTGCAGCCTTAAGACATTGCCATATTTCCCAAAGAAATCCATTTAGATGCGAAAGCAGAGAGGAGACGTATCAAAAGTAGATGCCAGACCAAACCTTTTCTGCGACAGCAAATGCAGCCTGTACAGGAGTCATCCCTTGAAAAGGAAGCAACGCTGTGGTGAGCTCCCAAAGCACGATCCCGAAGCTATAGACATCAACTTTTCGGGTATAGGATTTGTCCTTGATCATCTCAGGAGCCATCCAGCGATAAGTTCCCATGTTTCCCTTCAACTCCCGGGACTGAGTTTCAAGGCATGATGTGCCAAAATCTGCCACCTTGACCCTCATTTCGTCATTCAGGAGCAAATTACTTGACTTGAGGTCCCTGTGAATCACTCCTTGTGAATGAAGATACTCCATTCCTTGAGAGATGTCGAGTGCTAACCTCAGAATCGTCTCAATCGAAAGCGAGTAAGGTTCTTTCTTGTTCAGGTACATCCTTAGAGTTCCTTGAGACATGTATTCCATGATGATGCAGTAGACTGGTGGTTTCTTACAGGCCGCAATGAACTGCAAATGGAATAGTTCTTAGAAATTGATTTGCACCTGTCTAAAATCCTGCTCCAAATTGAAGCTTCTAAAAACTCGACGGCGATACATGTACATCCACCCATAAATTTTGTTACGGCTCCAACCTTTTTTTCTTTTATTAATGTATAACACAATTTGAGTAACGAAGCACCAAACATTGGAGATACAATTACATAATTGATGCTAAAAGAATTTTTTGATGCCAAAATATAGCAATAGTTGTACTAATTTTAGCATCAAGGCTGAACTTGCTCTAAAAACATGATAAAAGAGACCTAATAAACAGAAGTGTTTATAAACATGCTAAGAAAAACCTTATAAACATGCTAAAGACCTTATAAGTCTTGCTATCCGTCGGTAGTAAAAAATGGAACATGATATCTTTGGTCGTTCCCAGCAACCACCAACAAAAACTTGTCCTAGATACGTTTGGCGCATATACTTTGTTACAGCTTCACACAACTAGAAGATTCAGGACAGCAGGATTTCATAGATGATAAGAAATCTATATAAACAGAAGCAAAATGGACCATTATCTTAAGCATAATATTAAAAATTGAAGCCAGAAAGCCAACAACAGAATGCTTCAAAACAAACTTAATACTGCAGAAGAATCCACCCAGCCAACAACAGAATAATGCTGGTTAGGTTTTACACAAGTGAACCTACAACTTAATTTAAGAGTATTTTTCCACTGAGGTTCAACAGAAACTTAGAAGGCCCCAGCCAATGCTGAGTCCGACGATGGAAAAAGAATCATGAATGACAACGTATCAAAACACATATAAGTGTTGTGGCAACTATGAAACAGAACGCAAAAGCTCATTCTGTAACTCATCGGCACCTTCTACACACAATAGTCACGTTAAACCATGGTTTACGAAATTGTCCGAATCGGCCAATTTATCGATGAATCGGATCGGATTTTGACTCAAACGATTCTGATTCACATCGATTTTCTCGAATCGGTCCAAATCGTCCGATTCAAGACTGATTCGGATTATCATGCTATCTTTTATGATTTTTTGATGGTTGACCTTCTCCCATGGTCATGATGATGATCGACTTGTATGCACGGTATTTGATGAACATCTTAACGAGAATCCTAGATATTATGGATTATATTTTGAATATCATCGTTAATCTTTATTTTTCTAATTTAAAAATCATTAAAGATATATCTAATTAATAATATTGAATATTTTATGAATATAATTTAAAATTTGAACGGACTAAAGATGAGAAATTATCACATTAAAGACTTTAATAATTTTACTTTATGTTATTTACTTATATTCGTAATTTTTCTTTTTTATTACCTTCTCTTCTAAAATTTGGATAAAAATATATTTGAATCGAATTGATCCAATTCGACCGATTAATCATTCGATTCGAATCGGTTTGGAAATTTGCCGATTCTGATTCCGATTCCGATTATAAAACCTTTAAGTTAAACATAGAAGAACAGCAGGAAGTCTGAGGAAACGAAGTACCAGAACATATGATAAGCTCATCAGGCACAAACTTGAATTACCTGCACTATATTCGCATGGTAAAGAAGCGAGAGCAACGCAACTTCAGAGTTGAATCGCTGCTCAAGCCGAGCCCTCATTTCCTCTTTATGAGCTGGCACCCTCACCATTTTAATTGCAACAGCTCGCTGCTTATAAATCCCACGATATATTCGACTATGAGCACCAGAAGCAAACTTATTCCCGATAAAAAGCTGCGAAAGATCAGCTGTCCACTCCTTATGATCCTCGTTCGACGCCTCCCACGCCTCCACATTATCAGAATCCAGTATCATAGACCATGACTCTAAGCTATCAAACCTCTTCTTCTCCATATTCTCCAATCCTGAATCCAAATTCCTCCGAAATGATGAAAACGAACGCACCGGCAAGGGCTTTTTCCTCCTCTTTCTAAACCAAACCAGATTGAAACACGACATCCCTATCGAAACTCTTTTCGATCCAAAACAATACACAAAGAAGAAGATCAATATGATAGAAGAGTGGGATGTTTCCTTCTGAATGTGTGGATGGACTTGAGAAACCGAAGGAACCGATTCAAATACATGCTTTCATGAACAAACACAGCAAAAACCCTGAACCCATGAAACCAACTACAGATCAGCACACATGGCAGACAACTTCAACCAAAACCCATTTCCCACGCAATCCAAAATCACCAAACCCAGCATTTTTCTCTTCATTTCGTCGAGCACCTGGCGTGCATCTTCAATCTCGGCTACATCTCCATCCAAACACAACAAGACCACAAGGGTAATAAAAAGGTTTGATCCTGTGAGTGAAAGTGTGGTTTCATGGTTGTAAAGATAGGAATCGAGAGGCGAATTCCCTTCTTTAAAAAAAAAAAAAACCTTTCCGTAATCAAGATGGGAATTCGAATGTAAAATGGACAATGCAAGAGGGTTCAAGAAGAGAGATGGAAAATTTTGATGGGTTTTTATGAGAAAAAATTTTGGGAGTTTAGGCAAGTGGGAGATTAATTCAGAGTGAGTCATTTCAAGGGTTGCTCGTGAATTGTTGATGGGGTTCAAAAGTGAGAAAATGTGGATGGATTCGGTTGAAGAAAACAGAGGATGAATATGAAGAAGATGATAAAAGTGGAGACTCCAAACATCTTTTTTGAAACGGAAAATTGTTAAATGGAAACAATGAGGAAAGTATTATAAGCAGCGACGCTTTTTATGATAATGAATAAAATGTTATAGATTATGTTGTTTTATTTTTGTAAATCATTTCGATTTGTGATGTTTTATTGTCAATCTTAATTTCAGTATTTTTGTCCCTAAATACTATTTAATAGTCAATAAATTCAAAAAAAATACACTCAAAATTATAGAATTCAATGTCGATCATGGTAAACTTTAACTATATTTGAATAATGGAGATAAAATTCTACGATTTGGGTTTGAATAGTTGAGATTATTTTTTCTTTTGTCAAAATTGGATTTGAATAGACGAGATAAAATTTGAAACAATTCTTATAAAAATTTTGGACTGTATTTATTTCAATTAATAGAGAAATTTGAGAAACATTTTTATTATTAGAAAAAGATTACTCAAAAAGGTTGGCCATATTCTTATGAAATTTTACAAGTCGATCATCACCATAATCATGAGAGGAGGTCAACCATTAGAAAAATTATAAAAGACAACATGATAACCCGAATCAATCTTGAATCAGACAATTTGGACCTATTCGAGAAAATCGATATGAATCAGAATCGTTGAAGTCAAAATTCGATCCAATTGATAAATCCGCCAATCCGGACGAATTCGTAAACCATGGTTTAACGTGACTATTGTGTGTAGATGAGTTACAGAATGAGCTTTTGCGTTCTGTTTCATAGTTGACACAACTAATTTATGGGATTTGATACGTTGTCATCCATGATTCTTTTTCCATCGTCGGACTCGGCATTGGCTGGGGGCCTTCTAAGTTTCTGTTGAACCTCAGTGGAAAAATACTCTTAAAATAATGAATTTTTTTTTCATGGCATTTGATTCCTGTGGGAGAACCTAGAACGGACGTACTTCCCATACAGAATGATGAGCTCGCAGCAGAGGACACCATTGAATCCCAGAGTCTAATCTGTATAGAAGGCAAAAAAGATCAACGCATGAGTACTTGCTCAATTTACCGCAGGCACATACTTTCGGTTTGTAGCTTGATTTAAATGCTCTCAGTCGATACAATTCCTCTTCAAAGCCAACCTTACATAGCTATAACAATGATACAAACAGTAATCCAATGTAGGCAGCGGCAGAAAAGTCGAAGGCCTGAACCGAAGCATAAATTTAAACATATCTGGGAACTTCCTAGCTTCAATTCTCAAGGCCGGTTTCTCTTACGCTTCTCACGTGATTCTGGTTCTGATTCAGACTCCGAGTCAGAGGATTCAGAACCAGGCTCGGATGAGCTCCGGCCTGAAGACTCAGGTTCATCATCTTCTTCAAGAGCAGGTATCTGCTTTTGCATTATGAGACTCGGCATGTTCTTCAAGTACTCACGCAGGTTCTCTGTTATGCCACCGAGCCCGATGGAGGTGAAGAAGTTGATGGCGAACCTCGTGTTCTTGGGAGAGTCCCTTGGGAATATGGATTCGAAGGAATCCTGCATTGAAGGATCATTGAGGCGTTCGTTCAGCAGCTTGATACCTAGCTGCTCGGACAACTCCTGGAAAACAAATGCATCATGGCACAAGTTAGTTGAAAGCCAAGGGGATCGGAAGAAACAATCTGAAAAGAAACAACTAAGAGAGTGAGGCACATAAAGTCCCCCCCAATGACGAGCACTCTTCCTAGCAAAAAGCAAGGGCCTTTAGGTTTAAAGCACCACAAATTTGCTTGAAGTGTCACCGGTAAGCAACATGCCATCCCCATCGGATAGCATATTGCGACAGAACAACATAAAGGCAGCGAGGGCTTCCACTATCATGTTGGCTTTTGGGCGTACCAGATGTCCAAACACTCTGCGGGGCAAAAAGAATCAGGCAGGTCTTTCGGAATTTGATGGAATCCGCAACTCCAATCCGGACTCCAGTTGCCGAGCGCCAGGAGATGAAGAAAGATTACAAAGGCAGGGGCGATATCGGTCTTTTTCATTCTTTCTCATTAAAGGAGTTGGGCTCGTAAGACCACCTCCAATGTGTGTCCCTTGTTCTGTTTCGGTATTTATTTTCTTTATTAAAGGATTTAGGAACTGAAGATCTTAACAAGTAGAAAGAGAGAAAACGGATAGGTGATTGTCCTGGTAAGTACTTAGCTAAGTATTTGAAGGAGGTATGCTCTAGTATCTCCTGCTTCTGATTGTTCTTCTGCCTCTGTCTTTTCACCAACGACGCCTAAGGGATTAGGGGAGTGCTCGAGGCACTTATTACCCAGACACCCACAACCACAGGTCGAGAAGTTGTCACTTGTCAAGAAGGTACTCTTTCAATCAGCATTGCCAAGGGATTAAAGCAAGCGCTCAAGGAAATTTCGAACCCCCAACCGCTTAACTTAGAATCCAAGAAGGTAAAACCCATTTCTCAAAAAAAAAAAAAAAAAAAAAACAAGAAGAAGAAGAAAGAAGAAGAAGAAAAAGAAGCAGCAGCAGCTAAAACTCAAATACAGTGGACAAAGTAATCTTCTCCACGACACAACCAACATGGATCAAAAGCTCAGAATTCACTGAGATCAGATGACGTAAACTGCGAAAGGAGCTAGGCTAAAACCACTTGTCCAAAAAAAACAAAAACAAAAACAAAACAAAAAAAAAAACAAAAAAAGAAAAGAAAAAAGATTGCAACATCAAGATAAGTTAACAAGGATTCATATATATATCACCTGGTTATCCGCATTGAGCCTAATTCTCTAACTTCTTTCAACATATAAAAATTACTATAAGAAAAATAAAAGAGGCAGTGCACATCTTCAAGACGTTATAGCTTCTTTTTTTTTTTTTTTCAATGTAAGCAACACATGGAAATGGGTAGAAATTTTTCTTTAGATCATGGAATGAGGATAGTTACCTGGAAGAGGATCTTAATAAAGATCCTAGATGAAGAGGTAGTGTCTTCCTCCGTCAGTCTAATATAAGCCAAAACATGCCAAGGAAGAGCGTCTGTCCCAAGTAGATGAGAGAAAAACTTGGATACATTCCGCAGCTTATTTGTCTCCAGACGATGGATCATCGAGTATTGTTGGACGAAGCATTTTTCAAAGTTTTCTTGATGGACCTTATTGATCATGCAGAATCTCTGGCCAAGAAGACCATAATACCGGAGATAGGTTCTCTCTTGTGAGCAGCATTCCAATAGCATGATACATAACTCCATCTGTATTTCAAATAATGAAAAAATGAATTAATGATGTGTAAATCCCATATAAAAGTGCTCAATATCATTATCAGCTACAAAAGGGGGCAAAAAGACAACAAGAAGCAAGGTGCAAGAACATAAAAGACATCCCTCTAGTTAAACACAACAAAACAAGGCCGATTTATCTACGTCGAAAAACAGCTTGTAAGTGATATGCTTGGGCCTTGTAGCTTATAAACAGCCTCGGGTTTGCCATAAGCTCCACAGGAGCTCACCAAGTCACTAGAATAAACGCCTAATGTAGTCAGGTAGTGCTTATAAATTATAAGCAGCTTCTACCGTATTCCATAAACTTGCTCACGTTAGAAATTATTGATACGAGAACTTAATCGGCTTATCCACCACCTAGAAGCACCCTTGACTATATGCTCACCTCACCAAGTAATTTTTAAGTAAGCTAATTTTACCTGGCCTATAAGCTTATGAACACAGCCAAATAACCCCACAGAAAATAATACAGAAAACTACATGCTATGCTAAGATTGTAACACAAAGTTTCTTACCTCTTGTCCAGGCTCAAGCTTGATTTTCAATAACTTGTGGCCAGCTTCCTCAAAATCCACACTTGACATAATGGTCAAGTAGATTGTCCTACGAAGATTGACAAGATTTGTTTCAGTCTCATCTCTAATCCTCATCCTTTCTTCTTCCTCCTCTTCGTCTTCTTCATCCTCATCATCTTCATCAGACTCTGCATCTGATCTGCTATCATCTTCAGACTCCTCGCCTAGTATGGATTTCTTCAAATCTTCATAACGCCTCTCATTCTCCAGGAAGTTAGGGTCTGGCTTAAAAATATCTGAAAACATTGGATAGCAGAAGGTCACCGACACAGCGAGAAGCAACAAAAAACAAAGGAAGAACACGCCTTCACCCTAATCCTTCACCTTGAATCCACAAGGTGCAATTCAAAATTTGGAATCGTTCAACAAAGAATAGAATTCTAAAACTGCAAAATTAATACTTCTCGTCATGAAGAAAACTACATGAACCCATTGTTCCTTTTATATAATTCGAAAGTATTCTAACAAATTATCCTCCATGTCAGTTACCAATCTATGATAATATTATCATTTTGACACAAATCGTTGAAAAAGCTATTGGTTGAGCAGAAAAGTAGCAACAAAAAAAATATACCGAGTGAAGTCTCCGGATCAATCTCATCATCAAGAGAAACTTCATGTGTAAACTGATCTTCTTCCTCTACAAGATCCAGCTCAGGTCTAATAGCCGGATGACCCTGCCGACGCCAAGAATTAATGAACTTGAGACAAACACAGGGAGATAAAATGACAATATCTAGGCCAACTTTTGTATGGAAACTGACCTGGAATTTGGCTTTCCTGACGGCAAACAGACCTTCAATCATATACTGAACCCTTATGTCTATTTGCCCCTCATGTAGAATTCCACGAAACCTCTCAAAAATACCTGTTCAAACGGGAAGAAAGTATTTAACAATTGTACTGTTGACAGACAATGCTACAGAAAAACCTATAAAAAAAGCCAGAAAAATGCTACCAAACAAGCACGATAAGTGCTCACAAGAATTACTTTCAAATACAGCTGGAAACTTAAAGATTAGACATAGATTTTGCCACACTCTAGCTCCCTTGATTAGCAATTCAATCACTTAACTTTTCTTAGAGGCATATGACATATTATCTACATTCGCACGTGGACTTATAACCTTGAACTAATATACAAGGATGATAAAAACAACATGAGGCGAAAGCCAAGACTTTGACAGGCTACACCAAAAGGAGACGAATTTTGTTCCACAGAAACACCTGGCCATATTTCATTGTTTTAAACATGCACATAGAACACATCAAGTATAATTGACTACACACAGTACTAAGATTGCAAGCATATAATATTTACTACAACAATCAAGCAACCGTCCCAACCTACCCATGACCCCAGCCACCATTTTTTAATGTTAAAAATTACTTTCTACAGTTGTACGCCAATCGTGGGTTGCATCATCTACGACATGGGGTGGCACAACACAACTAACAAAGAAGTAACAATGACATAATAAGCTATGTTTACAGCCCCATCTTTATAAGAGACAATCAAACAATACTCAACCCATTCGATGGCCTTTAAAAGCTCGCCACCGCTCATTCAGAAGCATAAATGGGCGCTAAGTAGTAAAGCAGAGTTCGGCTTTCTCAAATACAACAAATTCAAATAATCTTGATGAAACTGAAATGCTAATTGTGATTCAATAGCAGTTATAAACAGAAATATGTACCACGGATTACAATAAAACTTTAACAAAGATTATTACCATGAACACCCTGAGGCGATAGGTCTTGCAGCATAGAGCCACATTCCGTGATGAACCCAACAGCAACCTCGACGCTGTCATCAGAAAGCTTCTCCAACATAAGCGTGACCAACTCCAAGGCAATGAGTTCATATGCAACCTGCTGATTCACCAAATGGGCAATGAACTTCACTGCAGCCAGCAGTTGGGGCTGTCATTAAAAAGATCAAACAACAAACTCGTCAAGCATACTAATCCAACAAGCAAACTGGCAAAAACAATTATCACATCATCAAAACACAAACAAATGACACAAAACCCCACCCACTACCCACCTTGTCATTGCGCTTCCATGCCCTCTTGAACTGCAAGATAATCCTTCTCAACAACAATTCCCCAATCTCCGGGAACTTGGTATTCACCACAGAAACAAGAGCAGCAAACACGTCGGTAAACCCGGGGGAAGCCATCTGACTCTTCATACACGACCGGCAGAACAACCCCCTTCCCCTGATCAAATTCTCCCCCAGCAACTCCGGGATTATATTCTTGATATTCGACGCATTCACCTTGTTCACCAACCCGTTAATACTCTTTCTCAATGCATCCCACGTCAGCCGCTGGTACTCTAAACTACCCTTATCCTCTACCTCCCTCATCATCCTCGCAAGCTTGAAGGGCGGTATGTACACTCCCCCCGTCTTCCCCACAGGAACTACAACTCGTTCAGCAGCCACATTATTCGGCTCCTCCGGGATTTGCTTGGCCTCCGTTCCAGCGTCTTCTTCATCGAAACCCTTCCTTCCCCTTCTCTTCCCATCGTCTTGATCCTTCTCTTCATTTTTCCTCCGTCTCCTTCGCTCGTCATCTCGATCTCTCTCCCTCTCCTTCTCCCTCATCTTCCTCTCACTCCTCTCCTCATCCCCTCGAGTACCCCTTCTTCTCCGCCGCT
Source organism: Drosera capensis (assembly GCA_001925005.1). Classification (NCBI taxonomy): domain Eukaryota; kingdom Viridiplantae; phylum Streptophyta; class Magnoliopsida; order Caryophyllales; family Droseraceae; genus Drosera; species Drosera capensis. Next base: position 655 of record LIEC01009574.1, on the reverse strand, counting down.
CGCTCCTATTCACATCGTTCCGCCTACTCTTCTCCCTTCGACTGCTGCGAGTCCTTTCATCCTCGATTGGGCTGTCGTCGTCCCTCTTCCTCCTCCGGCTTTGGGTTCGATCATCGTCGGAATCCCTCGACATCGTTGCCGCTTTGAGAAATTAGGGTTTAGATGGAATTGGAGATTAAGGTTAGGGTTTGTGAGAGGGACGGGGTCGACTGAGAGGAGAGGGGAGAAGGGAAAAGGGCGAGACTGGAGCGCATGGAAACGAACGGAAGCGGCGACCGATATGGAGTTGGGTTCAGATTATTTCCAGCATCTCCGATCGTAAATTTATATATATATATTTTGGATTTGTTGATCGTGAATATATTTTCGATTCAATATAATTATAAAAAAATTAAATTTATATAAAATTTAATAAAAAAAATAGAATATTTTTTTAAATATATTGGGATATAAATGAAATTTAAAAAAAAATATGATAAAATAATTTAATTATATTAATATAAATTTATTGTTATAAGAAAAAAGCAGATGCATTAATAAAAAAAATTGTAAATTAAAACGAAAAAAATATTAAAAAAATAATATTTAATCTTTCCAAAATATTAATTCATGTTAAATGATTCTTATTAAATTTTAAAATATACGTTCATTCTTT